>JAUPMG010170072.1:0-10616 GCA_031762675.1 Pachysandra terminalis
TTTGCTTCCGCTACTCTGTTCACGAAATAAAATCAGCATTTATTTCTTACTTGCTTGGTTTGTTGATGTCGATCCGCAGTCCAGAAATGGATCCCGAAGGTTGCAACTCGAGATTCGTGCCATCCCACCTAGGGATTTGGGTACACGGAGATCGGGGAGTGACAAATAGTTGGTCTAGTCGAAAGAAATTCCGTTTCTTTTGGATCTTGTCTCGCAAGTAGACCTGATTCCACACAGTTCTGCGACATTAATCATTGAGGTTGGGATCTGTCAAACCCTTTGAAGCAGCTCAATGATGACTAGACTTAGCACTGTCAAGTCATATTTTTCTATAATCTCCGAGTTCATGAACTGAATGTTGCTCTTAGTCAATCATATTCTTCGTAAGTTGAACTTCCAAAAAAAAAAATAATCAATGAAAGAAAATTGAAACATGCTCACCTCAGAGCTATACACAACTCAAAGAGGTTTATACCTTTGTGCTTTGTCTTCTTGAGATGTAGCAACGTCGCCTCTTGAAAGACAAGCATTCACCTTTTCGGGAATAGACACATTCCCTTGATAGAATCTTTTTTAAAACACAAAATATTGAAAGTTTAAAATATGAAGAGTAATTTTGGCATAAAGCACAATTTCATTGAACAGTGGAAATTGGGGTCATGTCTTCTCTTTGTCATCTGTCGCTCGCGACTCCGACGAAGAGGGGCAGCTATAAACACCCTAATTTGCACCAAGTGCAATTTTTCCTATTTTTGCAGCTCCTTGAGGCTTGGTTTGAGGATCGGCAACTCCTAATCATCTTTCGAATCTATTATCTACCATGTGCTCAAATTCCTTCAAAATCTAAAAAATTCATGAAAATGACCAAAAATACCCTTGGTGACCCCCACCTATTCTTTTCCCAATCTAAAGCTTGTTTTTGACTTGAAATCTGAATTCTAGATGAAAAATGCTTTCAAACGAATACTATTTTGACTAGGTTCGGGTTTATCAGGAAAATACCTATTTTACCCCTGACTCTATTTTAGTCAAAACTGTCAGTTTTTGGAGGTCAAAACTAATTTTTGACTATGGATTTGATTTTTACGTGCTAAAACCTTCGAAACGACTATAAAATCGTAGAATTCCTAGTCCATGAGGTCAAAAGGTCATTTTAGAAATTTTCACAAAATTATTTACCAAATGATAATTTTGAGTGAGGTGGCATATCGTTTGAGGTTATCATGCACACGTGGCAAGAAATCGTGCGCAAAAATATCTCCAACCGTCAATAAGGTCAAATTAACATATGATATTTTAACAAACTCCCCAACAAAAGAATCTTTCTTCAAACAAAACCCATTTTTCTCTGATTTTGGCTCCAAAACTCTCTCTTCTTCTCTTTGAAACAAAAACCAGAAAACCCTAACTGCTTTAAACCGCCGCCGACCCCGACCGATGACGAAGAGGTAGACCGGGTGCTCTACCTCTCTTCCAGTCTCTCACTCTCCATTTTCCTTGATTTTGGGGAGAAAAGAAAACAAACCCTAATCATCCATCTTCTTTCTCCATCCGCCGACGGAACCCACGGCGGAGATTTTCGGCGACTAACCCGTGCTTCAAGCTAATCAGAACCGGTAATCTCCTCTTATCCTACATTTTCATTTGATTCCTTTTCTTCCTTTCTTCACCTTCCTCTTATTCTTCTGCTGCTGAAAACCTAAACTTCCTTCCACTCTTCTTCTGTTACCCCATCTAAACCACCTGCAATCTAACCCCAGCTCTATTCAATCAAAACAACCACCACCTAAAAACCTCTAACAGAATCCAATTCCTCCACGCTTGTTCAGTCACCGGAAAATTCCTGCAACACCCTGTTGCAACGGCTCCCTCCCCCTGTTTTCCTCGTTGCTGTGCACAGCTTGCCTGTTCATCAACCTCAAATCAAACCCAAACCCGACTCTCTCTGAATCCTCTGCAACACCCTTCAATCCCAAACAGCCACAGTCCTCTCCATCCCTCTGTTTTATTTTTCGTCTATCCGGCCACCTGCAAAAACCCACCGTCCCCTTCTTCAATCTCACCTCTCCCTTTTCACCTCCAGTAACCCTCCTCTCCTCTGTTTCTCCTTCATTATCTTCAACAATACAGGAACACTATTCCGTCAAACCAGCAGCAACACTAATCCTTCACTTCCGGCCATCTACCAAGCCAAGCCATAAAAGGGAGCTCAAAGCAGGGGAACGGTCCATCAATCCAAAACCAGATCTACAATTTGGTACAGGTATTGTTTCCATTTTTTATATCTTTTATTTTTATTTTAGTTAGTTTATTTTGTTTTGCTCTGTTAATCTTTTTTTGATTGCTGTTATAATGTATTAGGTTCTCCAAAATTTAATTGGATCCTCATGATTATGTGTTAAAATGAAAGAATGCATATATAATGAATTTAGAAATGCTTTTGTAGTTATTTTTCATTTTTTCAGTTCTATGAACAAATTGGCATTGAGTTCGGTCTTCTATCCTTTTATAGGTTAATTAATACATTGTAGGACATTTTGGGTTTTAATATGTTCGTTATACTTTTTCTATGATTTTTGTTGATTTAGATGTATTTTACTTTATTTTTTTAGGAATTTTTTAAGGGTTTTAATGCATTTAAGGCTTTAGACTTTTCTTTTTAATTTTAGAATTATTCTTAGTATTTTTCATCATTTTAAACCATTTTTATATTTTTAATAATTTTGGTTTATTTTTGGATATTACACAAATTGGCCAAATAACTTTGAACCGGGTAATTAAACTGGGAGATGACGGTTGCCTAATACCTTCCCGATCTTTCAAATAAACCCCATTATCCAAATCTGGTTAGATCACCCTAAAATTCACATTTTGGTCTATTCTATAAAAAAATTAATAAAAACTCGGGTAACCATCTACACCCAAACTCGATGGATGGTGGCGACTCCACTTAATCCGATCGACCTAGGGTCTAGCCGACCCGAGGGTAATCACACCTCTCTCAATAAGTTGAGAAATATGGTAAAAGATTTGTTGCTCTACCCACATAGACACTTTATGTGAAACAATCTCACAATAAATAACAACATAGTATGCTTCTTATATCCTGGATGCAATTCCTTTTCTGAATCCTTTATTAATTTCAAGACTTTATCAGTTTCATTATTGAGTCCGACAACAGGCATCTGTGTATGGGTATCTTCTTATTTAAATGTATTGGGGATTCCACATGCATCGTATAATAAATTATCCATCCCATCATCCATTTCACTAGTTACAGAATCTGCACGGACCACTTTTTCTGTGGTATACGTCGAAGTTATTTCCTCCCCATGATGTAACCATGGCCACCTGATGTAGTTCTGATCGAACTCATCACATATCATATGTTCATACGCAGTATCAATATCCTGATAGAATACGTTGTTGTAACTCGGACAAGTACATTTCAACATTCTATTCAGAATGAACCCATGATCAAATGCATATTTTATAAATCCCTTCACCCCTTCAATATATTCTTGACTAGCCCTATACTTACGAATCCAACTCCTATCCATAACGTAAGGAAATTTCAACTTAAATGACCCCCGACTTTTTCGTTCAATATGCTGCATGCATGAAATTAGAAAAATTTCAACAAGGAGAAAACAGACGAAAGTGCAAAATAACCTTCTAAATCTACTTAGAGACAACCCGAGCAGTTCCCAACTATAAAAAACAGGGAAAATGGAGAAGCCTAAACTGATGGATTTCGTAAAGATGGGGTAAACCCCTGTCCCGAATTCGGGGGGTTTGGTTCGATTTCGCAGACAGAAAAACTATTCCTCGTTGAGATCCAATCCACGGCCAGTTAACGAAAGCCAGGATATGTTCTGGGTAACTGCTTAGTGTGGTTTACACTCCTCTTTTATAACCCTTAGAAAATTTGGTGGATCAATTAATGGTTGAACTCTTAAACCGTAACCCACTACTATATTTAAGAACGGAATATAGAATTACAAAGCATCTACAATATATAAACATAAACCCAAATTTTCTATCTACAGATAAACACAAATTCAGGAACTGCATAAATTATAATATTAAATTCTAAATTATAATATTTAAAGGTGAGACATACCTCAATGCAATACGTGCATTTTCAAACCAGATATAACCTGCAAGTAAATGATGCATGCTTTATAAAGTTTTATGCCCATTCAGGATTATCAACTATTTTACTTCCTAATTTTATAATTGTAATATTTCTCTAAACATTTCGGCAGCATCACTGCGTGTTTCTTCAAATAAGTTAGCTAACATGACATATTGTACTCTCGATTACTCATATTAGATAGATAAACGAGAATCATATAGTCAAGTAAACTACGTATCTGAAGAACAGACAAAAATGGTTATTAAAATTAAAAAGAGAAATAATCAAATCGTAAAACAATAAGTGAAATAGTTGTTAATCCCAAACTGTCCACTGGCACAATCCAAAATGTTATGTGTGATAATGCATCTTCATATTTATATCCTATAGAAAATCACAATCTCCCTAGTGAAGATGCAATGCATTTATAGCAAGTAAAATGAAGAACAAGTCACATATATAACCTCTCAGATGGGCAATGCATTAAACACTCCATATATACCAAATAATTCCACCAACACATCGTATCTCTGTTTTTCAAAGCATACACGTACTTCTAGTAATTTACAATAATATAGAACAAATTGCACAACTAAAAACCACGAGAAAAACACAAACAACCATAGGTGGGTATTGGACATATAATACAAGCTTATTAGACTAAAAAGTGGGTTTGAAGTTTTTTAATCTTAAATACAGTACATTTTGGATCGTCCGGTCTGACTCATTTGAAATCGATTCAGATCGTCTGGATTGGACAATCTAACTAGGTTTCGAACTGAATCAGAGAACTTTAGCCATTTAACCTATAACCTATTTACAACCCCGCCTGACCAGTTCCCAACTATAAGAACCGACATCAGTAATTATACATCAATTATCTAACACATAGTAAGAACTAGTACTCATGTTGCAATTATTATGTATAATTGTTAATTTGTTAAATGGATAAATTAGCATCTCCTCACCCTCTTTTATGATACTAACCCATTTTTTTCTTCTAATAACCAATTCAAAGCACCAATCTACCAGATTCTTTAAGGCCTAGGAGCAGTTTCAGCATCACTGGAAGGTTTGAATTTGAAGAACCCAATTATCAGAGCAATCCATCTCCCTAAGCTTAAGTAGCAAAATAGTATAATCTCAGACCCAAATCCCAAAGTAGCACATGATCCAATCAATGAAATAGCAGCACAAACCAACATCACAAAATACTCTTCCTTGCTATTCTTATCCCTTGAAGCCATACCAAGTTCGAGAAGGATAATGATTGAAATAACTCAAAATCCTAAAATATAAAATTTAAAGAGACTTAATTGTAGAAAACTACAATAACCCAAAGCACTAAATCCTAAAATCTGACACTCTAGAAGGTTTAAGATCTTAAATAACCTAAAACAGATCCAATATAAAAACTTAAAAACACAATCTAAAAGTTTTAAAGCTCTAGATTCATGATGATATCGCCAAAAATAGATTTATGAAAATCCTAAGATGGCTCTAAAATATAACCTAGAATGAAAGTTTTGAAAGGCATATATACAATAATAGACTAAAAATGAAACAAGAGTGATATGAGTTACTTTAGGTATGTCTTGAATTGAAGCTCAAAGAAAGAAACATAATCTGGTTTATAAACCCATGGATTCAAATAAATTAAGTTAACCAAAATCAACAAAAATAAACTACAGGAATAATAAAACAATCAGAACAACCATGCAGCACCGGAGTGAGTTATCCAGTTCATCAAGTTAATAGAGACATTCCTCATAATCAAATGGTCAAAATAGTTAAACGGATCAAAATCTGTTTTAAAATCACCCAATCCAATCTCTGAATGCCTGAACATTGATTAAATTAAAAATAAAAATAAAATTACATGACTGAAAAAATAAATCAACATTAACAGGTCCATTAAATTTTCTTGGCTATTCATCATAATCAATGATTAAAACGAACCAAAGGATTTGTTCCTTGGCAAAATCAACATTTTGGAGGCAAGAATAACTTGGAAGGAGATGAATCGACTCTTACCTATAGCAATGCCCTGTATTCCTTTATCTCGGTGGCTCTCTAGTAGCTTGAGCTTTGCAACTTGAGTGCATCTGATGGCAACCACCTTCAGATTGACTTGAATGATGGCAGGGACTACAATGGGGTTCGATCAATGTTGCAGAATAGAAATGGCAGGGCTTGGGACTTGTTGAATGGGAAGGAAAAGAGAATGGAGATGGGGTTTTGTTTCAATTGATTTGAAGTTGTAGAGTTTTTTAGGGTTCGTTGGATTCAGATGGAGATGACTGGGGTTTAAGCAACCGCAATAAATAGAGAGGGGAAATCTTGAGGGGTGGCGACGACAGCAAGGTGACGGCGATCAAGAGAGAAAATTGAGAGAGAGAGGGGAAGTCTCTTTAGCTGTGAGGGTGGGAGAAAAAAAGGTTTTCGCGCAAGAGAAGGGCGGGGATAGTAAAAGCCCTTTATCGGCGGTCTTTAAAAGACCGCCGATAAACACCACTTTACTCGGCGGTGTACTAAAGACCGCTGTTAATAGTTAACTTTTATCAACGGGCTTTAGTAAGACTACCGAGCAATGTATTAAATATCGGTGGTCTTCGTAGACCGCCGAGATAACTCTATTGAGTGGCAACCACCTTCTATGCCCGCCGTTAAACATTATCATTAAAAACCCCTTTTTTGTAGTGTAACCTAAGTCACAACTCTCAAGTGCCTTGATTAAGGTCTCACATTCGACTTCTTCAGGTAAAATTCGTTTCCCTAAGGAATCACATCCTAGCTCACCCAAGGTGGCACATAACTCACAGTCTTCTAAATGTCCCCGATAGCGCAAGTCCTCTTAATGTCTCATCCTGCTCGCAATGCATGCACCATGGCTCGTTGCTGTGCGAGAAGCTGACCACTAGCCTGGTGATATATCGTATCCATATCCTCATAATACGGTGGTAATGTGTATAAAGTGTGCATGTAATACATAATCTCATAACCCAAACTTTATTAAATTCTCACGCATGAAATATAATGTGATATGAGATGTCTACATATCAAATATAAATAAAAACCTATACCACCTAGCACAAATCACAATGTATGTATATACAGACCCGGATCCGAAAATTAAATATAATAATTAATGTGTGATTAATTAATAGGGTCAAATAATAAAAATAATTAAAAAGAATTTTTATAAGAATCAAATAGAATTTTCTTGACATTATTAGTGTGGTTTTATAAGCTAATTAGATCAAGTGGTGGTATTTGGAACAATTGTATATGGACTTGGGGTCTAAGTGTAATTAGACTAGGTTATGGGTATTAGAGGTACTTTATCAAATTGTAATTCACATGCTGAACGTATAAGGGAACATGGTATGCGTGGATTAGGAAGTGGGAGAGGAGGGGAACTTAATATAACTTCTCCCTCACTTTCCCCATATGTGGGGATTAGTATTGGAGGATTTCTATACAATATTAACACTACAATAGAGATTAGAGATTGAAGGGTTAGAGTTGAAAACCCTAGCCGTCACCTTGCTTGGAGAAGAAGAAGAGGAAAAAGAGGAAGAAGAAGAAGAGAAGAAGAGGAGTGAAGAAGTTAGAGTTGAGATTTCAACCTAAACTTAATAGGATGTAAGTATCATTTTATGTATAGTTCTCTTAGAATATTGTGATCGTCTTCCGATTTGAATGTGTGGATTTTTCACTCGTGTGTATGGTTTCCGACAGCATGGTTTCATTGTTTGTGTTTGATGATTAATTGCTTATTGAGTTGCGTTATATTCGTATATGACTTGAATGATGGCTATTCTCGTTCTTACATGATTCCGAATTGATTGATGTAAAATTTGATGATAGAAATTATATGCGATGTTAAATGTATGATTTAATCCTTTGCTTGGTTAAATGAAGATTTATCATGTTTAATTCGATTTAGTAATGATTTTTAATAGTTTATAATTGTTCTATATGATTTCAGATTAAAGAGTTCAATTTGGGGCTTCCGGGACGAATCTGGGATAAAGTTCCCGTGACCCAAAATGATCAGAAGAGTGACCCATCGGCAGGCATCGGTACACATGTGATGTTGTTGACATGGACTAAAAATACACTAAAAATGGTCATTGGCAGGATCCAGTACGCCGGTGATGCTATCGATGAGAACACAATATTTTATTTATATTTTTCTAGTATTCCTATTTTTGTTAGGAACACAATGGTCCAAGTTTGAGGTCAATCTGATAAGTATATAATTAGTTAAGATTTAAACACTGAAGATGTGTAAAATTTGGAAAAATGACTTTCGACAAGTGCCTCGGTGCTATCGAGCTACCTACCAATCTCCGATGGGGTCCAAACTTTAGACACCTTGAAATGGGTATTTTGAATTTCTTGTAGTGTGGTTTAATTATTTTTATAAACTTATGATCTATTTTGTATTTGTACACTGGATATGATACTTATGATGGCTTCCGACAGATTATTCGTGTGTATGGGCGCGTGGATAGTTTCTGACGAGAATTATCATCAGAAGCCTAAATTGATGATTTTTATGCATGACCTTGGTACTAAATGGATGTGTTATTTTGGTTATGATTGTCATATAGTTATTACATGTGGAAAGGATACCTGTGATGGCATCTGGCGGATTAATCGTGAGTATGGGCGCACAGATAGCTTTCGAAGAGTAGTATCACTGGAAATCCTACTGATAGGTGGAAATGATATTTGTGATGGCTTGCGACGGATTATTCATGTGTATGGGCGAACGAATAGCTTTTAAAGGGTGTTATCATCGGAGATCCTATTGATATTTGAACTAGAATAGCTTGTCCAGTCAACCGAGTAGCAACGGATAGAGTATGAGATGGAATAGCTTGTTCGGTCAACCGGGTAGCGACGGATTGAGTCACTACCAAATATGGGGGTTTTTGCCGGTGGTCCGAAACCACCGGCGAATGTCTACAGACCTCTGTCTTTTACTTAGTCGGCGGTCTCAGAGACCACCACCTTATCCCCCGCCGAGGAAAGCATTGTCGGTGGATCGGACGGTGGTTCATATTGCCCACAGTTAATGGAGGTCACTATTATCGGCGGTGACAGTTCGCCATTATATATATCGTTAGCGGCAGGTATGATTTAAATGGACGGCGGTCTATCAAACAGTTGTTAATAATAGAATCTTTGCGAGTGGGCGAAAACCGCTGTCGAAAGCCTATGTTATTGCCTTTAAATGGCGGTTTCAGACTGCCTTTAATAAGTACCTAATACTCGACAGTCATCAACAGCTGTTGAATGGGGGATTCAATTATTTATATTGGCCTTTGGACGGCGGTCCATATCGCCGTGTAACACAATTATGGATGACCGCCGTGAATAACCTGTTTTTTTTTTTTTTTAAATAATTTTCCTATTGCTACATGATTACGAACTTGCAAACAAATACTATCAATTCTATGAAACCTATAAAAACATCATTCAATTAAAGTTACAAGTAAACATGTAAAAAAAACTTAATATAAAGTGATATATCCAACTGTCTAAGGTAAAATCTATTACATTAATCATAATATAATATACAAACGTCCAAGGTAATATATATACAAATGACATAAGTATCGTGAGTGCATGGAGAGCGAAAGTCGCTATGGATGAACACCTCCAGGCCCAGCTAGTCTCCTCCACCCTACAATTACAGATTATATAAACTAGTTTTAGTTATCATGGTTATATTACAATAAATATCAAATATATAACTAAAGACTATAGACATGTTAATATAGATTCTATCTACTAACGAGTCAGGTTCAGTACGAAGCGTTGTAAGTCAGCCAGTTGAGCACTCGTCTCAGCCTGGAAAGCCGCTAGCCGAGAAATCTCCTAATCTTTCTGAACCAACTGAGCATTCACCTCCTCTAGGCTGGATCGCAGGCTAGCGACCTCTGCCTCTCTAGTCATGCTCTCATGAGACTGAGGCCACAATCTGGATGGGTATGTCCCATCCCCATCTCGCGAACACGGCCGTGCCTCTCGGATCCCATGACCCGAGCATATGTGTCATCACGGTCGATGCCATCTTGCAATCCCTCTGGGAGGGGCGCTCTAACCTGGTTCATTTGCTCCTGCAAGCATACAACAGATATTAGGAAAGACCATGCAATTCATCAAAATCATGCTTTGTGTAACATACACTTCAACATACAAATACACTTAAAAATGGAATTAATCATCATAATTCTAAATTGACAGAATTAACTTTGGTTTAAAAAAGGAAAGAAGGAATGACATTTCTACAGTTTTACAAAGTTAAAGCCTACACAGCTTGGACTGGTGTCTAAAATCCAATCCATAGTACTAGATACAAATCCTTGTCCTAATGAAGCTTGAGGAATCCAATATGGGAGTTCTGATGCAAGAAAAAACTTAATGATTTTCACATGACAAAAAATATCCATATTTCTTTTAA
>JAUPMG010170083.1:0-10616 GCA_031762675.1 Pachysandra terminalis
TTACTTCCTCCTGAAAACTTTTCTCCAATGATTCTAACTGATCACTTGTCAACCTTCTCTTCCTGTCCTGATTATTCTTCTCAGTCGCCGGAACCTCCACCGGCTGGGATCTCTCCACCACCGCTGCATCTCGACACTTCACCTGATCCACCCCTAATTAATAAACAACAAAAGAAAAACTCAAAATCAATCAAAAACATATATATGTGTATATATATATGAGAGAGGCAAACTCAAAATCCCACCTGGAGGATAATGGGGGTTGTAAAGAAAGGAGAAGGGTTGTTCTTCTCCTGCTCGAGGAACAAAAGGTCTAAAGGTTCCATTCCAAGCCATAAGTACTCCAGTTTGAATTCAGAGTAACAAAGGCAAACCCAAGACTATTTGGTTAGAAGTAATGGCCTGGGTCCATTGAACATCAGATAAGTGAGGAGAGAGATGTGGTGGGATTAACTATTAAATAGGTAAGAGGCTGAGTACGTACTGTCAAACGAAGCGTGGGCATGAGATCTGCAAAGGGTAGGGTTAGAGGGTGCAACAAAGTGAATTGGCGGGTCTGAGATAAGAAAATTCGTACAAAGGATTGAGCTGAGAGGAAAACTTTTTTTCTCTGCAGTTTCTTTGCATTGGATCCACGCGAGAGAGAAGGAGAAAGAGAGATTTGCAGGAGTGTCGGGTACGTGTTGGAAGGAGAGAGAGAGAGAGAGAGAGAGAGAGAGAGAGAGAGCAAAGGTCGCAATCTGGTCCCCATGGAGGATTGCCCCTTTGGAGCTGACAATATGCCTTCCCTTTCTCACGCCTCTTACTGACTGCTGCATCTGTTTGAAGTCTTATCCTCGCAAGGGTAGACCAGGCCCCAACCTAACCCAGCAAAAGGACCAAGTAAGACAGAGAGACGTGGGGATACCTCAGGCAGGCAAGCTTTAGGACTACTCTCATCCTGTCTTCTATACCAGTAAGCAATCCTGAAAAAGGAATAAAACGAAAGTAGTAGTAGAAGAAGAAGATACCCTCTCTCTCTCTCTCTCTCTCTCTCTCTCTCTCTCTCTCAAATCAACCATTATAGCTGCAGGGAAGGAAGGAAGAAGGTAAACCTCTCTCTCTCTCTCCAGTCTAACTTGGTCAGTTGGTTTGTTAAATAGCATTAAATGAGGGGTCAGGCCTGAGAGACTGATTTTAGGAAGATCATTCCAATGCATATAACGGTAACAGGTCTTTAGCCGCAAATATCAGAAGGTCCCCCATGTCCAAAGAGAGAGAGAGAGAGAGAGAGAGAGAGAGAGAGAGAGGTCACCTCCATTTGCTTGAATTGATGAGTTGTTTCTCTTGTTTGTCATCATGGCATTAATGGAAAGGAAACATGGAGAAGTTAAATGAAAACTACTGCTCGCAATTACAAACGTACAACAATGAACCATGAGCCAACCACAAAAACAAGACTACTTACTTGGATCACTAAAACTAGAGATATATTTAGATTTTAGACCTTTCTTCAAGATTTTGCTACAAAGAATTTCACATTCAAACAAAGCTTCTTACAGCATCCATGCTCTGGAATCTGAACAAAAAACTGATTCTGTCAAAGCACATATGCTCTGATATCCGGTCGTACATGCAATTACCCAACACGTGTTTATTCCAGTATATGCCCACAAGGACAATTTCCCTCTCAAATCCTATTCCTACACGTGATGTATGCTCAATGACATCAACTGTACCATTAATCCTTTGAACAAGAGAGAGGTGGTTGAAAGTTTCATAATGTGTTGGAGACTATATCTTTCCTCTACATAGAGAACACACAAGTTCAGGATGACTTTTCTCAAGGTGTGCAGCACAAATGACTTAACATTGATTAATAATGTGCTACTCAAGGGGTCCATTCTTGTCTTTCCTACTCATTCGTCTCCACATTCTCATCTCAGCGGCACTCAGTTCTAATATGTTACCTTCTAGGTCACTTAACTGTTGGATATTTTATTTGAGCCCACTCCAATCCCTATATGGGACATCTGTATTAGGCAGCAGTCATAGAGGATTAGCCTAGTTGTTTTTACAAAAAAAAAAAAAAGAAAGAAAAAGAAACACACAATGCATAGTTGCATCAATGATCGTTAGAGGATTGTTTGTGCAACCATACATTTTGATCATCACTATTTTAGGGTGTTTATTATTTCTTTTCAACACCAAAATAATGATGGGTCGAAGAGAATAAGAGTAGGTTAAAATTGGATTTACAAAAAACCCAAATTCTGTAGGCTTCGGTTAGCCGAATTAAGTTGCTCGGTTAACCGAAGCAATCCTTTGACAGACAGAAGGCCCGAGCAAGCCTTCGGTAGATGGAAGGGGATTCTAAATCATTTGAAGGGGTGCTCGGTTAATTTGGTTTTTGCATATTATGGATTAAAAGTGGTATTAATTTTTTGTTGTATTGGTGATGATTATACATTATGGCATATAGTCTGGTGTATTTTTGATCTAATAAATAAGAGATTAATATTATTATTCATTCCTAGACAATAATGCAAAATCAATTATGTATGTATATGAGATTTTAATTAACTATGTAATTTTAATTGTAGTGATATGACATCTAAGAGTACAGTAGACCTGAACAAAAGTGAGAAATTGAATGGTAAGAACTATAACATCTAGCATAGAAAATCCAATATTTCCTTGATGAGTCGGAGGTCCTGAAGACTTCATCACATAGCCTAGCCTGCCCTGAGGAGGGATATCCACTGTCCAACAGCATAAAGACATGGAGGCCAAGAAAGATCTTTGAGCATATTTTACTATGTTAAACAACATGCAAAATGATCTTATTGGTGAATTTGGAGCCAATATATAAAACTGCACAAGAAATGTGGAACACATTAAAACTCGTGTTCAATGGTACCTCGGCTACTATATTGTGTGCATTGACGATGAAATTTGAGACCTACAAGATAGATCCTAACGTCGGTATGGTTGAGCATCTTAGGAAAATGTCGTCTATTACGTGATCTAAAAGTCATTGCAACAGCCTGACTGATGAGCAGCAAATTCTCGTTTTTCTGAGATCCCTATCTGATTCGTGTGAGCACGTGAAGCTCATCATGATGCACAATGAGAACATTAAAACGTTCACTGAGTTGGCGCATCATCTTGAGCTTGAGGTAGAGCGTCAGACCGCAAGGTCTAACAATACTGCACTCTTAACCGAACCAGCAAATTGCAAGACATCCAGGTCTAGGCGCAAGCACAAGGATAAGGCGCCTCAACATGCGGAAACAACTGATAAAATGCCTAAGGCAGACATAGATACCAAGCGCCCTATAGGGAAGAGTGGAGGAAAGATATAAAAGTCCAAAGTTATCTGCTATAACTGTGACATTTTCGGACACTTTGCTCGTGATTGCACTGAGAAGAAGCAAGTACAACCTAACCCAACCTCTAACTTATGCTGCATGGTTGCACTGCTGTCTTGTTTGCTCATTCTAGTCCTGATTGGATTGTAGATTCCAGAGCAAGCAGTCATACAGCCAGAGATAGATCAGATGGGTTCGTGGACTACATACAGATACCATATGGGAGTCAGAAAGTATTCATGGGGAATAGTATCAACGTGGATATGCTAGGAGTTGGCACGTACATGTTGAAGACACGAGAGACCCGTGCATTGATGCTTCATGATGTACTCTATGAACCCACCATTCATCGTAGTCTCATATCAGTAGTGGAGCTACTTAGCTAGCTAGGTTTTTCTGTTATTTTCAGTAGAGATTGTGTTTCATTTCTTTAGAGTCGGTTTTATATGGTAGATGATTCATTTCTGATTGGTTGTTCAAACTGGATATTGATTATTCAAGAATTGAAAAAGTGGTTTCTTATTTGACTTCCAATAATGATGATGTTATTATTTATAATTCATTGAGATAGCATGAAAAATTATGTCATATAGGACTAGAGGATGAACAAATTGGCTCGGATAGGTCTATTGGGATCACTCGTCAAGGTACAGCTACCCATTTGTAAGCAATGTTTTGTCGATAAGTCATGTAGCAAACCATTTTGTAAGGCAGTGAGAGCGTTTGCACCTTTAGAGTTGGTCTATTTTTGTCATGGGGAGTCTTATTTCATCACATTTACCTGTATGTGGACCAATCAATGTTAGGACTTGCCATGGGGAATCTTATTTCATCACATAGATCATTACAGGCGATATAGTTATGTGTACTTGATTTCTCATAAGTCAAGCATTAGATTGCTTTAGACGTTTCGTGGCTGAAGTTGAGAATCGATTAGAATGACACATTAAGTGTCTCCGTACCGATATAGGATGCGAGTATTTATCAGAATTATTCCTAGAGTTCTGTGAAGAAAGAGGAATCCATAGCCAATTAACGATCTCTGGCACACTTCAGTAGAATGGTGTTGTAGAGAGAAGGAATGTACTGTCACGCCTCGGATCCAAGATGATGATTGAAAACACACAATGCATCACATTAATTATGAATGCTAACTAAAAGCAATCTGGTGATCAAGAGATTCCAAGTTACCTTGGCATCCGAATTTATTACAGCTAGATGACACTATCTTCCAAGTAACTTAATTATTTGACATCTGTATTTAATACAGCTGGATGACGCTCTCTTACATCCCATGTGTACATCATGGTTTTGTGGGATTTTCAACCCATTGGGCTCAATTCCCGTAGCTATTTGTTCTTCTCGACCCCATTCTGTTCTCCCCAACATTTTGTTCTCCTCATACGACACCACGCACATTACAACACAATAAAGTTCCTAAAAAAATTCCAATGATATCCCCTTCCAAAAACTATTCATGCGTTTATACACACGGATAATCTGTAAGAAGATGCCATTAGTATTCTGTTCAAGCATTACTACTACATATTCATTCATAAGCACCATAGAATTCCAGTGATATCCCCTTCCAAAAACTATCCATGCACTCATATACACGGATAATCTGTAAGAAGATGTCACTAGTATTTTATTCAAGCATTACAATCACATATTCATTCATAAACATCATAGCACATGATATCATACTAACAAGCCCATCACAATAACTTGTGTCATTAACTTTTATACACACGCTTCCCTGTTCCAAGAATACAATCATTACTCATGACATGCTAAATCAAGTGTTATAACATAATTAACAAGTTCATATGATCCATTTGTTACACGTGGTATTGTATGTAGATTTTATAATGTAAAAGTCTCATAATTTAACTGTTCGGTTGACCGGCCAAACCGTCCGGTCGACCGGAGCTATATAGGTCATAAAACAGTGGAGTAGTCTGGATTGATCAGACCTTCCGGTCGCTCACTGGTCGATATATAATATCATTTATACTGTTTTGATAGGATATGAAACAATTAGTGATGATATTATGTATTTTTTTTATTATATTTCAGAATTGGGGTTAACTATAATTAAGAGAAGTGTAAGGAGTGTGGTGTAATTCTGTGTATTTTAGTTGGGTTTTGAACTAGGTTAGTGGGCATGGTTCATGTCAGTTCGTGTGAACCCATGTTTAGATCTAAGATTAAATTAATAATTTGCATTAGATTTGAATTAGATAGATATGGGAGGGAGAGTTTCGAAGTGATTGATGATGGGTGAAATGTTACATGATCATTTGGATTTAATTCAGGCCATTAGGTCAAAATCGTACCTATTGGTGAATTGGTACATACAAGTCTATAAATATTTTGGACATCCAGACCACTTCAATCATCAAAATTCGATTCAGACCAATTAGATCCGATCGAGAGAGAGAGAGAGATATATCAAGGCTTCCATCAAGTGTTTGGCAATATCAATTCTTATATACAGTGTCCGTCATGTTGTGATTGAATGGTACACATTCGAAAATCACAACAAATCTGATCAGAAACTTCGTTGTATTCTGAAGGCATTTTCTCACTAACTCCTAATGCATTTGTGATCGTGATCGGAGAAAGAGAAACTTATCTAAAAGATAGCAATTAAATTGTACCTTGAAACTTGCTAATTAACAATGCAGATTGTTCTAACCCTTATACTTCTCCATAATATTCCAACATATCTATTGCACACGTCTTGAGATAGAATGGCTGCGCAGCGATTACAAACTCTTCACTCTTATCCACATGGTTCTACAGCATTGGTGAACTCTTATTTAATTACAATTCAAATTAATTAAGAGTTTTATCTCTTGTGACGATTTCTGCATCACCATATTACTATCATTAAACGAATTTGAAGGAAAGCACAATAGAATTTGCCATCCCTCTTTAAACGATTGGATGGAAGGAAAGTATGAGACTGTCAAAGAAATCATCGTTCCAAAAAAAACTCGAGTAACAACTCTAATTCTTCACTAGAATCTGTGTAACAATCGCTGAAGACTTCTTCTGCCTTTCGTTAGATCAGTATCACTTGCAAACATGGTTTCAATGATCGGATCGGGATCGGCCAGATGGGTCCCGGTTCGATCCAAAGCCATTTGATATCATATCCTAAGCCACGATATAATTATTGTATCAAATGGCTTTGGATCGGACAGGTCTATCGAAACTGATCTGGATCGGTCCAGTGACTGGATCAGCCGATCCAAAGTAGTTTTTTAATAAAATGAACAGAAAGAGGGAGCTCGAGTGGTTAGGATTTTTCTCGGGTGAATTCATGGGGTTCCGCCGAAGATGAGCGTCGGAAGTCCCACTGCTACCGAATGGAGAAAAAGATGGGATGGAAACCACTGTTTAAAAAAAGTAAAAACGATGTTGATGTAATGACTGTAGAAGATGGAATCGCATCAGAAACCCATGAACTTGCATCCAAAATTGCTCGTTCTCTCTTAAAGACGCATCTCCCTGGAATTGGAGCTTCTCTTTGATGATTCAAACACGAATCTGGATAAAATACTTTTTGGGGTTTCAATCTGAGGTGATTTTGTGGGTCAAAATTGCTTTGGTAGAGGTATTACAGGTTTCATACTCTTCGTCATTTGAAGCAGTTGAAGCAGTTGAGTAAGCAGAGAAGATTCATCACCTCTAACCCACCAGTCACCCTTTCTATCACCTGTGCTTAGCCCCCATCTTCTTCTCTGTTCATCTAGTCTTTACCCGATCCCAATTTTTTTTTTTTAAGCTGATCTAAGCTGTTTGGATCAACCCTGATCGGCCAATACCGGACCGGATCACCAATCCATATCGAGATCGGCCAGGACCAGTCAGCAATCCCGATAATAAAAACCTTGCTTCCAAATAATAATACCTCTCATGCTTCATCTTCAGCCTATTGCCAAACCATTCACTCTTTTTCTCAGACCAAATAAATGTTATAAACCCATTTCAGGCCTCGAGTGGAATTTATGATAATTCTAATTTTGTTATACTGACGACATTCTTTTACTACTTGGGACAATCAAGATCGTCGTCCCCTGCAAGGTAGCCAAGTAATGCTATGTATCTGTTAGCAGGCAATCATGTAATCCTAATAATAAGCAGAGCTTCATGGCAATTGTATGAAGCCAAAACAAAATTTATGGAATAATAACTTAATACTGCTCAACCCATCTTAAGAAAATAAAGGGAAAAGAAAGCATCCTGAAAATAACCTGATCTCAATCCATAGTCTTCTTAAGGAAAAAATCTCCGGTTTTTAGTCTCTACTGTGCCGGTCGAGAAAGATACAGAAAAGGAGAAAAAGGGTGGGTGCGCAGCTCAGCGTTTTCCACCACCACCTCCAAGCTTTTGGCCCTTTTGGGCCGCACCCTTGGGCATATTACCCTTGCTCTGAGTCTTCTGAGCCTTAGAACTCACTTCAGCTTTCTTTGCCCTCTTTTCATCCTTCGTTTTCTTGATCCTCTCCTTGATCACACTGCAGCATACATGCAAGCATTCATCAAATATGAAGGTGGCAATATTTAGGATGGAAGCATCTATCTCAAAAAAAAAAAAAAAAAGGAAACCATACCGGAGTGCAGCCTCCCTCGCAGCATCTCTGACTTCTGCCTTTTCCGTTCTTTTCTTCTGGATAACCTCCAAAGTAGCACCCACAATGGACCTAGAGTATGGCTTCTTGGTGGCACGGCGCCTCTTCCTTACAGCCTCCTGAGCTATGTCCTGTGAATGAGAAACACAAACAAGCAGATTCATTTAGCGCCTGATCAATACAAAAGTAAAACAAAAATAAGTGACAGCAAAGGTGGACATTATATTCAAAAATGGAAAAATTTCCCTTAAAAAATATATTGAATCTTGAAATATAAATGTTAATCACCTTTTTATGCTGCTTCCTGTACATGGCAGTCCAGGTAAGCTTTGATGGCTTCAGTCTATTGTGGAAGTACCTCTTGCATTTTGAATTAGCAAACAGAAATACCTGAATTTATAAAACCAAGAGCACATTTTTTAGTTTAAATCAGCAAGTTGAAAAAGTCAACCCCATAATTTCCAAAACACCCTCACCATGCACAAACTGGGGATAAGATGACCGATGATCTCAAGTCTCTGTTTGTTTCACCGGAAATTCCAGAAAACCGAGAAAATAAACTACTGAAATTTCTTTTACAGAACTACATTTTATTGCTGTTTGGAAAAGTGAAATAGACTGAAAATTCTTGATGCTCTGATTAGGTGTGGGCAAACAAAACAGGCATCACCAACAATGAACTTTAAAAGATAGAGCTATCCGCATGTAGGAGAGAGAGAGAGAGAGAGAGAGAGAGAGAGGGAGGGAGGGAGGGAGGGCGGGAGGGAGGGCGAGAGAGGGAGAGAGAGAGAGATGTGTCTTGGTATGTAGCAACGAATGAGAGAGAGAGAGAGAGAGAGAGAGAGAGAGAGAGAGGTTTCTTGGTATGTAGCAACAAATGAGAGAGAGAGACCGAAAAAGAATTTCCACCATATTTTCTGGGAAGTTGTTTTCCGGTGTAAACTTTTAGTAAAATATTTTTCTAAACTATATATTTTCTCTGCTGAAACAACATCAGAATTTTTTTATAATTCAGAAAAATATTTTCTTTTCCATTATTTTCACGTGATTCAAACAGAGCCTCAATGTAAAACAATTTAATACTTGTTCCGAAATTACCTGAGAATCTGAACGAACAAATCTGATACCCTTACCAGGGTATATCTTGGCACCACTAAAGCGGCAGAGTTCAGTCCTGAAATGCCAACATTAAGCACTAAATCAAAATATTTGGTAAAGGATAATGCTAGTGTGCCTCGTGATATGAACATAGTGTTATCTAAAACAAACTGCAAATGATGAGTCAGTCATCACACTACAGAGCAACAGGGGTGTATATAAGCAGAGCCTAGGCTTTGATTTTTTCCAATGCTGAATAGGTCTGAAATCAGAACTTCCCATAAAATTGGGATTCAGGCCTGTAATTATTGTCTGCTCTTCATATCACTCAGCACATAACATTTTAATGGAAATTCTAGGCTGGGGATATCTAATGAAAGTTATCAACTATTAAGATGAAACAATAGGTATTTACGATTTTTTCAGAAAACATTAAATGGGTAGTAATCAAAATCTCAACAAAGTTTTAGCATTAAAATACAAGTCAAGATCGCTCACTTGAACATACAGATACGCACATGCAAACACAAAGAGGGAACGTATTAAATAGTTATTGAACCACCATAGTTTGGTTAGTCTGACTACATATAAGCCTGTTCAGAATTTTACAGGAGTAGGGCTGTAAACGAGCCGAGCCGAGCCGAGCCGAGCTTTGCCCAGCTCGACTCGGACTCATAACATCAGGATAAAGCTCGGGCTTCGCTCAAGCTAGGTAAAAACTTCCGGGCTCAGGCTCGGTTCGCAAAAGCTCGGCTCAAGAAAAGCTCGGCTCGGCTCGTAAAAGCTCGTCTCGTGAAAGGCTGAAACAAAAAAAAAAGTGGAAACTAATTCCCTCCATTTTTTTCTTTATTCCAAACTCTTTTTGTACCGAATAAAAAAAAAATAGTCACTATGGGAATGAACAAAACACATTTAAAGAGAATATAGCCAACAGAGACGGAGATCCTAGCAAAACTTCAAGAGTTTCGAATTGTCAAGATCACCGGAGTGTTTCATCTCTGAAAATAAGGTGACACCTTCAGCTTGATACAGTCTTCAGAAACAAAGGCTCGAACTGCAGGTTATTGCTGGCTCAAGCTCGTTAAAATATTGAGCCTCTTTTTGGACTTGGGCTCGGCTCGCGAGCCTAAATATTGAGCTCAAGCTCGGCTCATGCGAACCGAGCCGATCTAGCTCGGCTCATTTACACCCCTATACAGGAGCTTTCTTTCAGACCTTCAAATGGGTTTGGCTAAGAGATAACACGCAAGTGATCACATAGATTATATATCAACCTAACTGCTTGGATTTCATTTTTTTCTCTTTTGTGTGTGTGTGTGTCTCTCTAAAGACCAGTGAATGACTATATCAACCAAAGTGTTTAAACTCGGTATCGGATCGGGGATCGTCCCGGTCCGATACCGAGTTGGATCGGCGAACCAACTCTGGATCGGCCGATCCCTAGATTGACTCTTTAATTTAAAAAAAATTAAAAAAATCAGAAGAAACAAAATAGAAGTAGCCCCTTTGTATGGGTTTCCATTTCC
>JAUPMG010170105.1:0-10615 GCA_031762675.1 Pachysandra terminalis
CACCACCAAACCTGCAAAACACAGAAAATGCATTAATCCATACAATTAAGCACAACTAAATAGACTAAAACGCATAGCTAAGAGGCATAAAAATACAACTATTAGATACTTATCAGGTGATGATATGCCTTAGTATGTGTACGTATTTATATTATTTAGTATTCCCTTTCCTTAGACCTGCTTTATGTGGGTATTTCTTTGTTTTTGATGCTCATGCTCTGCTTGCCCTGTTTTCCATTACACGACATTGTATTCCCTGTATGTGTGTTCACCTGATTTTTATTTCCTGCTTACACAAATTATATCATGTTTCTCACATTAGATGATCATTTAAGTTTAGTATACACTGTTGAGCACTATTGTGCCTTGTGGTGTGTGACCATGGGATTGTGCCCATGTGTTTGTGAGTTGAATATATGCGAGTGAAGCATTGTGTGGATGCATTAATTAAATGATTTGAATATAATGAGTTGCATATGGACTATTCCGCCATGATTGCTCAGTCTAACACCCCATGTCATACCCTTAGGTTTAGACTGTCAGATAATTGATTAACTTATTTAACCATGTTGTCCTATAAGAGGACTTCGTTATTTCCGCCCAAGCTGAGAGAGAGCCCTTATGTTGGTATGCCTTGCAGACTTGTGGCGAGATGTTGTTAGCTCCCAAGGTGAGGGATATATCCTATGTGATGATCCCAATAGACTTGTGGAAAGATGCAAAGTAAGGGAAAGCTCACAATGTGATGCCCAATAGCTGAATCATGATTTCTTATCCCTCTGTTAGTTGTTAAATATGTATGTACCCCCGAGGAAGTTCACATTGGTGATACCTTGGGATTGTCCCATGATCAAAATAAGTGAGGCGTTTGTGTCCTCTAGGTTGAAACCCCTAGAAACTATGTTGCGCGCATAGAATAATCTACTATTTCGTATATGGGATGGATCTGAGGGAGCATCCTCAGGTAGTATGATTGGATCATGAGGGAACATACGATATTGGCATACTGAATAGCACACCCCCTTACACTTGCACTGAGCACCTGCATATTCTCTGTTGATATCATTTTGAGTGTCTAGTGTATTACACACTAGACCTAATCATCATATAGAATTAGGCATGCATACACTATAATACAGTGCACACTTGCACTGTGCACAGATGCTTACATGATCACATCAGTTATATATTATTTGTTTTCTCATAATGTTGGGGTATGAGTAAATACCTTACATTGAAGGATTACTCATCCGGGCTTTCCAGCTTATGCATGTTGATTTATACTTTTCAGGTCTTGGAGCTTGGTCACGAAGAGAGAGCCTGGGATTGGGTATAGATAACCTGATTCAATTATAGGGTTGTACTTTTTTATTTAATTCTTGTAATAGATTAGTTTATTTATTTTAATTACTTATACATTACTCTTACTCCTAATTTCTTCCGCTTATGCTGTGATTACAATTTTGCCACTCCCATAGCGATATGGGGTGAGAGCTACGAATTTAGACTAAAATTTCAGAATTTGAGATTTTTGGTTTAGTTCGTGACATATGTTAAGTGGGCGTGTGAGTCATTGTGGATGGAGTGATCATTGACCAAGTCCCTAGGGGTAGTCTAGACCAAATAAAGATTAGGATTTTGGTTTGGTCCTATAAGACCATGGGGTTGGGTGGTCTTCTGACCAAATCACTAGGGGTACCTTAGTCTTTTTACCTTATTTGAAATGCTCTAGCAGATTAGTGAGTGGGAGGAAGTTCCTTGACTCTCACAAACTCCCTCCAATAGGAGAACATGGGTAAGGAAACCACAAATCACATGACCAAAAGGGGGTCTTTGGAACGAAAAACCCAGATTTCCTTTTGAAGCTTTTGTTGAAGAAGAAGAGGAAACGACTAGTAGAGAGAAGAGGAAGGAAAGCAAATGCAAAGGAAGAAGAAGGCTATACGAAGAATTATTGATCTTCATGTGTTAAGAAGCAGTAGAGAAAAGAGATAGGGATCTTCCGGAGTTCTTACGGAAGTTGTTTTCATAAGACTATGACGGTTCTCTAGGAATAAGCATCTAAATCCATTAATGTTGCATGTTGAAGTGCAATAATCCATGTTTATATTGAGTTTTAATTCTTGATATGAAAATATGAATTTGTATGCTTGAATCATGATTTTTATGTTGAATCTCACATGTATAATCCTAGTTTAATTCTTAGGTTTTGTTTATGATATGATGACTTTATGTTTGGTATTATATTTGATGTTTGGTATGTGGAAGAGTATGAAATTTAAGGTTATGTGAAGTTGGGCACTAAGCCCTAGGAAATCTGGAAATTTATTGGCTGAAAATTAACGCACAGTAGGATTCTTGGTCCTACTGAGCCTTCTTCCGAGCTTATATAATTTATTTAATATTTTGTTTAATTCCCTTTCGAGTTAGGAACCCAACGCAACAAGTTTGAAGCGATTCCGAGAAGTATAGAATTACTTATGGTCAAAATACGAAACTGATGTCGAAGCTGAAACAGGCCTCGGCAGGTAGCTTGACAGCTGCCCAACCACCTGCCAAAAATAGCAAAGTTTCTATCTTTGCTGCCGAGCCTCGGAAGCTACCTAGCTTGCTACCGTGTGCAACAAAGTATGTAAACTGCCTGGTTTTCAATATGAACCGATTATGTAAGGTATGTTATGAGTGTTGATATGGTTCCATGAGTGTTCTAACATACTAGAAAGCATGATATGTGATATTAGAATGAATGAATGTCCAAACTTGTGGATTAATGAAAAATGTGATGTGTGTGGGTCCCATGTGAGCCTATGAACTGTAATATGTGATATAATTGAGATGAATAACATGATATGTACTATTTGGTATGAAGTTAGGGTGTACAATGATCTTAGTTTGATAAATTTTTGTGTGAATGGTATGTGGATCCTATGAATATCTTCTGAATTGTATAGTATTTAAAAGTGATGCTTGAGGCACTCACTGGTGATCCTTGTATTGTGAGTAACACAAGATGTTTGTGCTGATTGTTTGTGTGAAGGTGAATTTCCTACCTAAGGTATATCTTAAAAGGAAATATGGTAGATTTCCTGCCTAAGGTACTATTCCCTGAAAGGAAAGAGGGCAGATTTCCTGCCAAATGTCACGTCTGAGATCCCATAGCACGGATCCCTAGGCGGGATGGCATGAATCTCGAGGTGAGACCTTAGGGATCCATTTCTGGACCGTGGATGTTCGTATCATAACAAGGCAAGAGATGACATAATCTCAATTTAATTCACATTAGAGTTGCGGATATTATGAATTTATTACAAGTCAACAGGCTACAAATGAGCCTTTATTACAAAATCTGAATACTAAAATCCCAACTGAGTTCATTACAATTGAAAATAAAAACAACATAAATAATGTCCAAGCATGAATAGCAGCATACGTCTATCATTCCAATCAACTCAATCTCAACCTACAACATAGAAGTTACGTGAGCTTTGAATGCCCAGTAAGCATGTTTTCGTCTCCAATTGTCATCCTTATACATGATTCAAAACTATCGACAATCGGCATAAAATAAATGAAATATACACAATGCTAATATGTTACGAGTATGATGTATGTTCATCATTCGGATGCTCTAATGGATGCTCAATCGAAGAATACAATGCAATATTATGAAAGTGTCTACGTTTACGTGTTATGTTAAGTGTCCCTCATTGCAGCTTCAATAATACAAAACAGTGCGGGACCAAGGTCACCAGGAACAACCGGCAGCCTCCTCTTCGTTCCGGACGCTAACCTATGGTACGAAGGCCACCATGTATTGATTTCATCAGTGCACAATACTCAAGGTCCAACTGACCTTATATAATCAACTATGATCCCATAACTTATTTTGTAGGCCTTTCAACCTACCGGTCTTGGCAACCTCTTATTTCCACCTCCCGGGCATACTTGACA
Source organism: Pachysandra terminalis (assembly GCA_031762675.1). NCBI lineage: Eukaryota > Viridiplantae > Streptophyta > Magnoliopsida > Buxales > Buxaceae > Pachysandra > Pachysandra terminalis. The sequence goes on from JAUPMG010170105.1 coordinate 3,952, forward strand.
TCTCACATAAACATAGTATGCCTACATTAATTTTCAGAGGACCCGAATGATAGTCTCCCTCGGAAACTATTCATGCGCCCATTCATGTAGATAATCCGTTGAATTCCATCAGTCACATCCTAATGATATATAATCAATCAACCAGCAATTTAGTTCCACTAATTGTTTCCAAGCTGGAGACTAATCTAAGGAGTGTGCTCAGTCGGTTTGTACATGCTATGGGAAATCAAATTAGGTTCCTCACTGAGCTCATTGCCCTTGACCTTCCTTTAATCCCAGCGTATCGCAACATGAAGCCCGAACCAATACCAACATCCAAACCCTTAAATTGTCCTAAAATAATCTTTCACAACAGTCAATGATGTCCAAATCAAAGCCATCGGTAGGCTGGTCGGTGTATCGACGCCTACCGATCAACTCACATTCATAAAATCTATTGATTGTCGGTAGGGTGGCCGGTGTACTGACATACCCACCGACGTGTAACAGTGATCCCCTGTCGGTAAGGTAGTCGGTGTACCGACATTTACTGACAAACTTAGTCAACAAGTAATGATTCCTGTCGGTAGGGCGGTCGGTGTACCGACGCTTACCGACACATGATAGTGGTTCCCTGTCGGTAGAGTGGTCGGTGTACCGACACCTACCAACCAACTCAATTTCATTCTATTGATTCAACGGTAGGCTGGTTGGTGTACTGATGCACCTACCGATGAACTCACGATAGTATTTCTGGGTTATTTTTTATCATCATAAACGTCATTCTAACAACATAATCTAATTACACATGAGTTTTAAATAGAATTGATCATGCTTTCATAGATTAATAACAGTACACATAAAACAAACGATTATGCCAATAATAGTAGAACTTAAACTTCATGGATATCATGTATTCATCTCTTGAATTCAAAGAAACAATCATGCATATCAACAAGAATCAAACAGAATAAACTACTTACGTTGATTTCCAAGTGATCAAGCTTGAGAATGCAGAATCTTAGACTCGATCTCTCACTAACCTTATGTTCCTATTTCTCCTTCTTTCTGTAGATTATGCTAGGTTCAAATGTGTATAAACTCTTTCCTTTCTTTGCTTAGTCTCTCAGTTTCTCTCTTAGTCTTTCTTAGTTCTCTCAGTCTCTAAACAAAATCCTCCCTTGTTCTTAATCTCACGTATGGGAAGTTAGAGATGTAGGGAACTGTTCCCTCACTTCTCTCCCCACTTCCCCCATGTTCAGCGACGACACATTGACCAATTCAAATGCACGGTTGTGCATTTGAAATTTGAGTCAAGGTTTCTAATTACCATATTTACCCCGTAATGAATTTAATTACACGTTGGCCCCAATCTAAAATTCAAGTTCTGATTACCCCCTTATGTCTAATTAATTAACAAACCACATAAACACATGCCAATTTAATTATAAATTAAATTAAATAAATAAAGAGGAAGATTCTCTTAATGGATGCAGGTCATTACACCTAGGGTACCATTCCCTAAAAGGAAAGAGGGCATATTTCACGCCTAGGGTACCATTCCCTGAAAGGAAAGAGGGCAGATTCCCTACCTAGGGTACCATTCCCTGAAAGAAAATAGGATAGATTTCCTGCCTTGGGATTATCCCCTAAGAGGAAAGAGGGTGGCATTCTACCTTGGGTTGTATTCTCTAAAAGAAATGACTTCTAATAGTTACATGGTCGTAGTGTCACAGTTAAGCTTGGCCTAAGTAATCCTACATGCTTGCATCATTTCATATCATCATTTGCATTGCACCATATTTCATTGCATGTAATCTGTTTGCGATTGGTTGGTTAGCATCTGCATGATCGTACTTTGCATTTGCCTGATTTGCATTGAGTCATGTATGACTTTAATGTGAGTTTGAGTATTCGACGTGAAATGATAATTGGTTGTGATTATTAATATTTATGAGTAGAAGTAGCTTGATGAGTAATTATTAACAGAGATGTAAAGTAATCTATGTTGTGGCTAATTATGTGATATGTATGGCGTGAGCAATGATAAGGGAATTTTCATTGTGTCGAAGGTGCCATGGGAGTTGGTAGCCTTGGATATGGGTATGTATCATGACAGAGTGCACGAGTACATGGAATCTATATAGCTTGTGTTTATATGTGTGCCATGACGGAGTTTCATGATGATATCAGTAATTGCTTAAGATAAGTATGATGATGATCTGGATCATGATTGTGATTAGGACTATAATTGTGAATTGGATTATGATTGTGATTAGGACTATAACTGTGAATGTGATTATGAGTATAACCATGCATATGACTATGATTGTGATGATGAACATATGAAAGCAATAACATGACATTATGATGAGTGATAAATAGCATGAATTAACCTATTTCCTTATATGATTATGAAAATAACTGTTGTAATTACTTTAGATTATTCTTATTGGGCCTCTAAGCTCACTCTAAGTTGAAACAGGTGAACTTCTCGAATGATATGGATATCGAGGGTAGATCCTTAACGAGATGGGAACACTAGAGTTTATGCACTTGTTTAAGAACCATGTTTTATATTTCCTTTTGACCCTATGTGGGCAGTACTGTTGTAAAATTTTAGTTGTTGTTTTAATCGTGGTTGGATTCTACATTAGTTTGTTCTTGTAATATGTTAAAGGTTTAAATTTTATCAGACTTCCACTGGATGATTTAGTATGCTCTATTATATCTCGTTATTTTTTGGTTTGGCCGCATCCATGGTTTTTGATCTGAAGGTCATTCCCTTGGAAATCCTCGCACTACAAAATATCAGGTCTTTACCTGCAGTTCAAAACCACCGACCAAACCCTACCAGTTGCCGTCTATTCTATTGTCGGCGGTTACGAGAACATTTGAGAATGCCCTTGTCGCGGTAGGTATTCTCGGCGGTTTACAACTAACCGCCGACAATTGTCCTCTATTCTGCGACGGTTTAAAGCCACCAACCAAAAAGCATATATGGCATGGCGGTTTTGAACCGACGGCAACTACGGATAGTACGACGGTTGAATTGTTTATGGACGGCGGTCCGGACCGCTGAGCATTCATTACCTTGCTTGGCAGTTCTATGGAACCGCTGAGAATTCGTTATCAAGGACGGCGGTTATATAAAACCGCCGTTAATAGTCTTTTTTTTTTTTTTTTTTTTAAATCTCCCTATTTCTACAAGATTACAAACCTGTTAATAAACCTGTAGAAAAACAAACACTGCAATTCCAAGTCTATAAAACCTACAAGCAAACCATGGCCTGTACAAAATTCAAGTGATCTTAAACCTACAAGAAATTAAACCTGTACAAGAACAAACACACAATTCAAGTCTATTAATTAAACTTACAAAATAAACCTGTAAAAATATATACAACAACAGACACAAATGTAATTCAACAACAATTAACAACAGACACAAATGTCAAAGTACATATAATGAAACTAGCAAGGAAAAATGCCGATCATGAACTTCCCGGGGCCGCTGCTAATCTCCTCCACCCTACAATACAGATTATATAAATCAAATTATTTATCATGCTTACAGAAAATAAAAGTCAAATATAAGTAAAGACTATAGATATAAAATCTAGATTTTACCTGACCCCTCATACTAAATATCAAGCGCTCTAATGCAGCCATTTTATCAGCATTCTGGGCTCGGGCAGCAGATAGCCAAGCAAACTCTTCATCCATCTGAACCTGGGCAGCAGTTAGTCGAGCAATCTCATCATCCTTCTGAGCGAGCTGGGTAATGAACTGGGTAGTCACTTCCTCTAAACCCACTCGCAAGGTAGAGATCTCTGCGTCTTGACTCATGCTAACCTGGCGTCTGGAGGACCCCGGCCACAATCGGGTTGGGGTATGTCCAAACCCCATCCCGCGGGCTCGCCCGAGATGCTCGGATCCCATGACCCGAGATGATACATCATCACCGGCCGTGCTGTCCTGTGAGCCCACCGGAAGCGTAGCTCTCAATTCTTGCATTTGCCTCTGCATGCAAAAGAGAATATATAGGAATATACTTAGAAAGCAACATTAGGTGTATTTTAAGTTCAGATCATATCATAACTAGTAAGCGAAACTAAACGAGACACAAGTATCGAAGAAGTAATTTTTACAGATTCAAAGCATCAAATTAATATGCAATCATGGCCAATATGTGTTTTTGGGTAAGTACTTTTTGATCAGAGACTCAATGGGAGAATTTATCTATGGCTGCAATAAGTTGCTTATTTAAAAAGGGTTGATGTTTGATAAATACATCTAGTTATGTGCTTTGTCAAGACGAAATGAAATAAATATTATAAATATTTCAAAGATCGGGAAAAAAAATGCAATCTCCAAAGTAATTTACAACTGATATATACACATCAACAGTTGCAAAACAAAACAAATGGTGAAGAGAAGCAAAATGCATCCCAATTTAAGTTCTCATATTAATAATTGGAAAATTATAAGTACTAACTGCTAGCACTTACTATGTGTTGCAGCCTTTAAAGCTAATGCGCGAACTCTCTAAATATAAGAGAGATTCAGAAAATGGTGAAGAGAAGAAGCGAAACCCTTAATCATTTTGTTGAATTGGTTTGGGGATCTTTCTATCTCATATTGACAACGTTAATCTTTGTTTCATATATTGCTTCATATCGGTAGCTTAATCAGACTGTCTACATCTCTGATGATTTTGGTTGCGGTTTCAGGTAATATGGATACTAGATCACCAACTTTTGGGTCCTACAGATCATGGAAGCCTATGGAAATGGAAATTCAATCTTTTCTTGAGAAGCTACTAGATACCAACGGTGCCATGAGTCGGTGTGCTGCTTCTGTTGTACCTACCACTTCAATTACTCATAAACTAGCTAGGCATAGGGACATACTTCATGAGTTTACCCACGTTTGTTTTCTAGTGCTTGTACCTCTCTTTTTGTTAGTGCTTACAGTGATATAGTGCATTGAACTGGTATGAACATAATATGCATCCAATATGAATATAATGTTACAAGGTTGAAGACATTCTTTGGCACAACATTAATCATACAGCTCGTCCATTTATGTGTGAACGTTTATACACACTTTACTGATACAACTTTATTGTAAAATGTTAATGTTTATACACACTTTACTGACCAAAAATAAATTTGTGATAAAAAAAAAGCACCCTGATGTTGTCCTACAACAGAGTTCAAAACCTCTTTCAATAAGGTGGTGGTTCTTAGTTTCTATTGCCTCTCTTTTTCCGGACGAGGACAATGAAGTTAACTTTGATTCTTATATTAATCACCTCTCCTTTGAAGTGCTCTGCAAAAACCTGCTTAATATCCTAATAAGTTTGGTAGATGGTCAATATGAGACCATCAGGTTTCCAGAGTCTTATATCTATCAAGCTTGAAAAATGCAGGGTCAATGTCTTCCTTTCTGAAATTTCTTCCAACCTCAATATTTGCTCACATGGAACATGATCCCCATCCAATATGTCAATATTGAAGCATAGAATGGACTCCTCGGAGTACAAACAAGAGAAAATGGGTTCTGTTCTGACTTATGTCAAGCTTGACATTTGCAAAAAAATGGGGTCAGTTATGATTTTATGAGATTTTTGCGATCTCTCAATCCTAAGATACTTACATGCATTGTTAGTGTTGTGTTCGTTATGTTATAGTTTCCCCTTCTTTAGACTGGCTATATTTGCAATTTAGGGCTCTCAATGAGCGGGCTAAGGGCTTGCTCAAACGATTCAAGCCAGAGCTGAATGATTAAACTTGCGAATCTAGGGAGGGGAACACATTTGGCAAACGAGCTTTAGCCCAGCTTAGATGGGCGTAGCTTGGTCAAACCCTACTTTTTTTCTTCATTATAAATATGTATTTAGACTTTTATATTATTTACTAAATTAAATATTGTACCTTTGTATTTTGAATTAAATATTATAACTTTTTATTTTTTAGTTTCCTTTTTACATTATATATTCTAGCAGGCCTTCGGTTGTATGCCTAGTAACATAATTTGGGCCAAGTCAAGCCTGAGCCTATCCAAATTCTAACAAACCCATGCTGAGCAAGGAAAACTAGGCTCGGTTGGGCTTGTTTTACAGAGCTAATATTTTCTTCTTTATTAAAATTCAGCTTTGTTGATAGACAAAAAATCAGCAATAGGGAGCTATAAGTGATGACCAAGATAAAGCATCCTTGACACAAAATACAATAATATAGAGTTTATATTTTGATACTAGATTGGATCATAAACATGACTAAAACAGTACCTATGAGGCAAACTTCTGAGAACTTTGTAACTTCTCACTCCAGATACTCCAGATTTTAGCTTATATTGATATCCAGAAACGAAAGTTCATATTTCTAAATTTTTATCTATGTCTTAAGCAATCTGTTGAAGCAACTAGAAGTAACGAGTCATTCTGCATAAAAGCATAAATGCTTAATAACCTAACTATAGAATCTCCTGTGTAAATACAATCTTGTAGGCCAATGTATAAGAACCCTAATCAAGTACACCATATATTTTTCCCCAATAGAATGAAACTCATATAGGCATTCTTATCTATACAATCTCAAGGTAAAAGAAAGTAAATACTCTTTTTTTAGCTCTAGCAGACTACAAGCTATCTTTCGTATTGACCTCCTGACTGGAAACT
>JAUPMG010170116.1:0-10615 GCA_031762675.1 Pachysandra terminalis
GTGCATCAATTCTTCAATATAAACATATAAAAATGACTAATAATCATTAAGCACAAGTCTAGAAAGTGCAAGTATTGAATACTTATCACAATCCACTTAACTTAACCCCAACCCAAAGACTTATGATTTTGTGTGGTGTCTATGTAGGGTTTTTATAACCAATCAAGTTTCACTAGCCCCTTTATTAATCTATTTAATTAAGCTTTTAAAAAAAATCAGGGTGTTATAGATATCCTTATAAAGTCGTGTAAAGTGTACCCCCAAGAATCCACTGCTGCCAAAATGTGATCAATCACAGACTTTAACCCTGTATTGATGTCCCTGAATATCCTTTTGTTCTGTGTATTCCATATAGTCCATAGGATACCAAAAAACACGGCTTGGGACATCAACTGACCCCTCCTACCTAAAAAAGGAAATTTCCACTGATGTAAAATTGCACAAATGAATCTCGACAACATCCAATGTTCCCCAATCTGCCTCAGGAAGAAGGACAATACTGCCGTAGCAAATGTGCAATGAATGAACAAGTGATCCACTGATCCCTCCCTGAAATATAAGAAGAAAACATGTGGCAACAAGGCTAGAAACTTCCTTCTTCTCAGAAGATTACCATATGTGATGATCTTGTTGAGGAACGTAGTCCAGAAGAAGGCCATGATTTTTGGGGGAACATGAGCCTTCCAAAGGAAGTTGGTAGGAAAGGCAGGTAAGTTCTAGACCGGATGTTTCTCGACTAATTCCTTCCATGTTTTATCTCCTTGTTGGTACTTAGTCCCCTCCAAGGTTTAATGTACCGGAACTGGGGATCAGACCGGTACAGATTTGGTACAACAACAAGTAAATTTTTAAATTAAAACAAGGGGATCGGATTGGATCGGTTGCTGGACTGGTGAGACCGGTCAGGACCGGTTGGTACTGGACCGGCTGTACCGGTCTGGTCCATACCCCACGTTACAATAGTTTGTATCGTGGGTTGGGCTTACGGTCCATACCGGATCAGTCCGCAGAACCATGGTCCCCTCTACTTCAGGCCTAAACTTATGTTATTGTGAGAAAGTACTAGCTTGTGGAGTTCTTTATATTCAGTCACTTCCGTTGCTCTATAAACTCTGATAACATTATCTAGTTCTTTTTGTATGCCGGAGGAGATGCTGCTTATGCTGGCATATAGACCACTAATTTGAGCATTGTTTTTTTTGGATGAATAATGAAGATAGTATAAAAAGAGAGAAGAATGTACATAGCTGTTAGGCCACAAGAGGTGGACAAACAACTGCAAGAAAAAACATCAGAAAACAAAAAAATAAAACCTCGAACGTGACGAAATCTAACACTCCTCAACCATAAGATCACTTGGTACAACCCCACTAAAGAAACACTCGGTGACAATTCCTTCTTTAGCCAAACGATCCTCTAATTTGAGCATTGTTGGGGTATCAGTTTTGTACAATGCCTTTAACTCAGTTGTTGATTACAGACATATATTCATTAGTTCAGTAACGTAAGTACTTAGAAAATGAATTGACAGGATGGTGCTTATTTATGCATAAAAAGGGAAAATAGATAATGTGGTTTGCACATGCATTTGATTTGAATAATTGAACCTTTTGTACTGGCAAAGATTCTTTTTATTTTGGTTTATCCTATGTTTTCTGCTGTCATACTCTATTGGTATAATGTGTTAGATTGATACAAGTTGCAGCTTTGTGTTTAAGATAGGGATGATGTATGTATATTCATTAGGATTGTAAGCATTTTAAGTTGTTTTGTAGTGATGGGTCGGCAAAGAAATCCCGGCAAGAGGATGTATCCAGTGCAAGCTTTGATGAAATAATGGAAATGATGAATTTTAGCAAGAGGAGAAGATCCAGAAAGGTATATTGTAATTGGACTTCTTTTTCATCTCCTTAAAAATAAGTCAAGGATATAATACTCCTCCCTGGATACATATATAAGCTTCATCTTTAAATATCATTAAGTGACTAAAAGGATTTTCTCATTGAGCCATTGATTTTACTTGAGGCATTTCACTGTTGCTTTTCCATATTTGTTTCCTTCACTCAAACAACCCTTAGAATCTCTACTAAGATTGATGTTTAGAAGCCCTTTCTTTTTCTTTTTTATTTCTTTTTTTAGCTTTTTTTATTTGCGATTAAAATGTATCCATGGAAAATGCTCACAGATTAGTCTATTAGGTTTGACGTTGAAGGAGGATCAGAGATGGGAACTTTGAGGATTATAGAGAGAGCAGATAAAAATTCATTTGATTTGAAGGCTATTGTACGGTTGTGTGAATTCTTTGCTGGAGTATGCCGAACTCATGAAAACCTATGGTTCCCTTATTTTATAGCCTTAAAGGAATTGCTGTCAGACTCCTTGAGTTGGCATGACATGGTCCACATCAGTGCGAAATTGTTTATTGTGGCTATCTTGGCTTTAATGGAGTCATCTGCATCGTCAAAGAATGAGACTTTTACTTATATATAAAATTTATCTCCCTCTCCTCATCCTCCTCCCCTTTGATGCTTAGCAAATCTGAAGGATCATGCTCCATTTTACCCTCTTTATCACTTTGTTTGGCTTATTTGCTATTGCTGCCTTAAATTATAGTGGCAGAAGACAAGCTTCTGTAACTTTTTGGTAGGCCATCTGTATGTAACTGTAGATCTTTGTGAAAGTATTTCTATTCCTCTTGCATGTGAAGCACTAGCACTACTTGTTAGAGGGTTAAGGCATTACACTAATAACAATCTGCCAGTCATTGTCATATATTATTTCTTTATGCCAAGTATCTACCTAACCGTGTTCTTGAAGGCTGTTAAAAATGTTGTAATTAGTGGCAAAGTGTAGCTTCTGGTAGCAAGAGGTCATGACCAACAATTTTCTCCTGTTAAACAGAAGCCAAGTGTGGTTATAAATAAAATTAGTGATTATTCTCTTGCCTTGATTGTGTCAATGATATATCTATTCTCAATTGTTTTGATTATGGGATCTATCCTATGCACTACACATGGGTTTGAATAGAGCTTTTACTTGTTCTGATCTATGTAATGCCCTACATATGATATTGCATCTATTTATCTCCTACATTATCTTAGGGACCTATTGAGTTCCTTATCTCTTCCTCCTTGCCCAAAAACTTCCTCATGATCATGTATGGGTTTCCCTCTGTTTGAGAGTTGGATCCCATTTATTTCTCTTAGTTTCCCTTAGTTCAACACATCATTTATCTTTACGTGTTATAATCCGAAGACTTATATAAAGACTGGTCTACACGAGATCTTGTTACTTTGGCTACGTCTCATGGTTTCACTTTCACCTTCATCACCTTGCCTAGATATCTTAGAACCAGCTTCTTAGATGTCCGTATATCATCTTCCCTTGATGTTTCAAAACACCTTTACATCATTTCCCAGCATTATCTTCCCTATCATTGCCATATCCTAGTCATCCAAGCATCTTGCTAATTCGATTGCACTTGGATTGAATGTAAGTAAGCGTACTAGCAATGATGTTTCCACATTTTTTTTTTGGTAATACAGTGGAACAAGTAGCAATCCTCCTATCAATATCATCACTTTAATGTCTTGCCAAGGGAGCCTCATCTGTTTCCACATCTTTAGTTTTATTGCCTTCTCCACTTTTTTTCATCCTTATTTTTGCAAGGCCTATCTTATTTTTATAGCTCTCTGCTAGATGTTCCTTTAAGCAAGATGCTCTTGAATATCTGCAAATATTTCATATAATCCTTTCTTGTTTCTCTTAATTGGCTTGCTTATTTTCATTTGATATAAGTGCCCTTTTACCTGAAATTTTGAACCTGGTTTGACGCTGCAAAATTAAGATAAAAGCGATGAATATTCTACAAACAAATAAATTATCCACTAAACATACTAATTTAGTTGTATTGCCAAGTTATTCTTAGCTAATTGTTACGAAATTACGTAATTCTAGATATGGGTACTGTTTTAGTAACATTATGACTATGAATTACTTTATGCCACTTTGTTAAAATTGATTACAAACAGTTTCGATGTCAATAATTTTTTTTTGATGAATGATAATTTCTATATTGATTGATTTTGAATTTTTAATTAAGATAAAAGCGATGAATAAAACAATGTTTTTTTTACTATCAGAAAGAAGCATTACCTTGAAATTATATAACTTCTTATACATTGGAATTGTTTGCATATTCATTCAACGTTTTATATATAGATATGGCTGATTTTGTTTTCTAAAGTGCAATAATGAAATACCTTATCCCAACTAGTTGGGGTTGACAACAAGAATCTTGTTCTACCATTGATGCTTTCAAAAACCATATCTTTGGCCAGAGTATATGTATTTGAATCATTCTTGACCGAGTCCATCATGTCATTTTTGTATTCCTTCACCAGTTTAGATCCTTCAATATGCCACCCTTGCCCCTTCTGACAAGTGTCTTCCCAAGCCTTTGTTTAACATGCCCAAACCATCTTATATGTACTTTTCTTTATCTTATCTCGTATTTGGGTTACTCCTAAACACTCTCGGATATTTACATTCCTTATCTTTCCTAATCTCCCTACACTTATGTTAACATCCCCATCTCAGCAACACTCATCTTATGGACATCTTGCTTCGTTGTTGTCCAATGTTCTGCTCCATACCTCATAGTTGGCATAATAGATGTCTTCTAAAATTTTCATTTTGTCTTGAGTGGAATATGTGGATCAAATAACACTCTAGAAGCACCTTTCCATTTATTTCTGCCATAATTTCTAATCAATTAAATCATTATTTTAGGAAATGGAAAGGTGCTCCTAATCTCCCCACACTAATGTTAACATCCCCATCCCAGCATCACTCATCTTATGGACATCTTGCTTCGTTGTTGTCCAATGTTCTGCTCCATACCTCATAGTTGGCAGGTGTCTTATAAAATTTTCATTTTGTCTTGAGTGGATATGTGGATCAAATAACACTCTAGAAGCACCTTTCCATTTATTTCTGCCATAATTTCTAATCAATTAAATCATTATTTTAGGAAATGGAAATAAACAATTGTATTTTCTAAATACTAATATCGATAGTTAGCATTTTGTGGCAGAAATATACAATGCCGTCATTTGCATATCTCTAGAGTAAATTGTATGTTTATTTTAAAGCATTGGTTTAATAAAAGTAATTTTAAAGTATTGATTGAAATGGTTAGCATTTTATTTGATACATACAATGCTTTGTCAATTGCATGTCTTTCTAGTAAATTGTATTTTTAATATATTTTAAATAAAACTATTAGAATAGATATTTTCATCGAAAAAGTAAAATTTTCAGCCAATATATGACATTGCTTTTGTTGTTAAATATCTAGCTTATTCTTGTTATAAAATAGGTCAAAATATCAGCTATATATATATTTTTATTTTTGTTTTAAATTCTTTAAGTCAATAAGCTCTTGATGAAATGTGTATCAGTGGGTCAAATTGATGCATTAAAATGCATTATATGTGTTTCAAGCTATATGTACAAAAAATAAATATACATTGAAGAAATGAAAGGGAACTTACCCCATATATAGTTTTCAGAATTGGGGACCTTGAAACCAATAAAGGGTTTAATCTCCTTTATTCTCACAAACTTGTGCTTGAATGAAGTGAAATCGATAAATCTCCCTAAAGCACTCATTGGTAGGCTTTTTTTTTTTTTGATAACTGATTAATTGTATAAAATGGGAGAAACGAGATTACAAACTCCGTAGCTTAAGAGGTAACACTTAAGCTATGGCAAAAACAAAGTAAACATACAACAAAAAGAGCCCAAAACAGAAACACCACGGGACGCTCCACACCCATCAGCTACCTTGAAGAGAAAACTACACAATCAAACTAAAGGGTCTGGAATCCCCTCGAACATATCACTTCTCTTTCTCCCCCTCATAGCTAAGGACTCTGCCACCTGATTAGCCCCCCTCGACACGGTTTGGAATGAGATATTCCAATCCCTACACAGAGACCAAGCCAACCGAACAAGGTGGGTAAACCTCCACTCACACAGCTCCTATCTCAATATCCAAGCCATGATAGAGGAAGACGAACCCTCCACAATCAGCCCCCTTCATTGGTAGGCTTGTGGATCAAGGATAGCTGAGCTCTGGTGTATTGCTGAGAGCATGTGAGGATTTTCTTAGGCATAGGCGAGGTGTTAATTGACTTCTGTTGTGATGGTCTAGCTAGGAGTTGGGATGGTGAGTTTAGTTTGAGGTCTTTTCCAACTAGCCTGTTGATAAATTGGCGGAGTTTGGGAAGTTAGAGCGTCTATCTTTTGCGGGTTTGAGAAAGAAGCAAGATATATATTTGCTTCTGTAGAAGCTAAACGTCATGATAGTGGAAAAAGCCCCAACTCAGGATTGTGCTGGGAATTGAATAGTCTTGTTTGGAATATGAACGGCGGTTGGGGTTTGTTACAAGGAGAGCCCTTGCTAGGATGAAGGAAGGAGAGTTATCTGATAATTTTTTTATGCACCTAAATTGTGGAATGTGAAGGGGCTGCAATTGTAGTACTGCAAGCCTATTGTCATTTCTTAAATTTCACAGCCTGACTGTTTGTTTCTTTTTCCTTTTTATTTATTAATTTGAGTAAAACAGAAATGGGAAATGTGACAAGTTCGGTAAGAGAGTTCTAGGAAAATCATTATTTGGACTAATTTTTCCTTCCAGCAACAGGTCGTGCAGGGGGAATTTTCTTTGGGTTGGGTAACTGGATGGTGGTGGAAGTCGATAGTATTATTGTTGTCTAACTTGTGTATTCAGTCTTGATCTTATTCAAGAATGTAAAGGTCATCTGGTACCTAGTAACCAGAGAATCATGTGGGAAGAACTGGAGAATGTTAATAAAGGTGGAGAGTTGTGGGGCTGTTGTTAGTGTTGTTAGATTTATTAATGAAAAGTTTGGTTCTAGGAGACGGAATTCAGGCATGAGAGCATTTGCGGAGTTTGTTAATAGGTGGGTGTTGACTTGCAATTGGTGAGATTGTAAGGTCTAATAGCCAAGAAAGGTTGGCACTTTTGAGATTAAACAGATCTTTAGTTTTGGCAGACTGGGAAGACCATTTCTGGTTCAGTTATTTGGTCCTCTCTCCTTATACCTTTGTTTGATCATTGTCCTATTCAGCTGGCATGTAGTGGTAGGAGTAAGAAAGCAGGGCCATTCAGATTTGAGAACATGCAGCTGGACAATCAGACCTTTGTGCTGGAGGCTAGATAATGGTGGGAGAGCTTACCTTTTTTTGGGATGCAAGTTTGTTTTTTGAAAAGGAGTTTACCGAGTACTTTAGGGATCTTTATTCTTCGGGTCAGGAATGGGCTTTCGACCTTAGTAGTTTGGTGAGTCCTAAGATTAAGGAGATTAGAGGGGTTTGGATCGAAAGAGATTTTGAGATTGAGGAGATCAAGAAGCCAGTTTGGGAGCTTGATAGAAATAAAGTGCCGAGCTTGGATGGTTTCACTCTGGCTTTTTTCCAGGACTGTTGGGATATTATCAAGGACGAGTTGATGAGGGTTTTTAAGGAGTTTCATTCGAGTGGGATTATCAATAAAGCGACTAATTGCACTTTTCTAGCCTTGATCCCTAAAGTAAAAGGAGCGGCAAGAACTAAGGATTTTAGACCCATTAGTCTTGATCATTGCTAAAGTCCTGGTGAATAGGCTTAAAGAGGTGATTGGGGTGGTGTCTTGTTATCGAAGTGTTTTTATCAAAGGGAGACAGATTTTAGATAGTATCCTTGTTGCGAATGAGTGTATTGAAGAGAGGAAAAGGTCGGGGGGAAAAGGCTTTGTCTTGAAAGTTGATTTGGAAAAGGCCTATGATAAAGTCAAGTGGAATTTTATTGAGTCGGTTCTTAGGTGAAAAGGCTTTCCTGATCGGTGGTGTAAGTGGATCAAGGGTTGTATTAGTAATGTCTAATTCTCCTTATGTCTCAATGGGGGCATTGATGGTCTCTTTCCGTCGTCTCGAGGTCTTAGACAGGGGGACCCCATTTCCCCTCTCCTTTTTACCCCTGTGAGTGATGCGCTGAGTCGGTTTTTCAGGATTGCGGAGGAGAATGGTAGAATCCAGGGCTTTAGAGTCGGTAGGGATTGTATCCCCATGTCGCATTTGCAGTTTGCGGATGATACCATCATTTTCTTGGCTGCCTCTAAAGAAAATGTTTTCTAGACCAAATGTATCCTTAAATGTTTTGAGATGGTGTTGGGGCTGAATGTGAATCTAGATAAGAGCAACCTGACTGGTATAAATGTGGAGGAGAATTATCTTCAGGAGTGTTGTGCGGTTATGGGGTGTGGGATGGGGAGATGGCCAATGAATTATTTGGGGTTGCCTTTGAATGGGAATCCTAACAGTGCCCAATTCTAGTTGCCGGTCGTTGAAAAAATGAAGAAAAGGTTGGCCTCGTGGAAGCGTAATTTTTTTTTTTTGATCAGTAGCCTCGTGGAAGCGTAATTACCTGTCTTTTGGAGGTCGAATTAATTTGATTCAAGCTTCCTTGGGTAGTTTACCGACGTACTATATGTCTCTGTTCCAGGCTCCTAAGTTAGTGATAAATAGGATGGAAAAACTTCAGATTGATTTCCTTTGGGAGGGTGGTGAGGTGAAGAAAGACCACTTTGTGTGATGGGCGGAGGTGTGTAAGGACAGGGATCAAGTTGGGCTGAACTTGGGCAATCTTCACATGAGGAATCAGGCTTTTTTGGGCAAATGGTTATGGCGATTTGGCACTGAGAAGAAGGCTCTGTGGTGTTCCGTTATTGCTAGCAAGTTTGGTGTTCACACCAATGGGTGGGACGTCAATCCTAGGGCTAATATTAAATCGGCTAGTGCTTGGAAAAACATTTCCTTTTTATTTCCAGTGCATTTTGCAAATGTTCGTTTTTCAGTGGGCTCAAGTAAGTCTGTTCGTTTCTAGACCGATGCTTGGTGGGGAGAGCAACCCTTGGCCTCTTGCTTTCCTAGACTATTCCGTTTAGTTCGTTGTCAAGATTCTTTTGTTGCTGATGTCCTGAGTTGGTCTAATTCGGGCCTCTCTTGGAACCTCCCTTTTCGTCGGGATCTGAGGCTGGCTGACGTGGAAGAGCTTGGTAATCTTTTTGATCTCCTTAAGAATGTGGTTAAAGACGAGTCCTCTCCTGATTCTCGTGTTTGGTGTCTGGACCTTAGCGGGAAGTTTTCTTGTAAATTTTTCTTTGGTTCTATTCGTAAAAGCAGCCTTTCTCTTTCGAGCCCTTTCACCACTTCTTGTTTATGGGGGTCTAAAGTTCCTCCTAGAGTTAAATCCTTTGTGTGGACTATTTTCCTTAATCGTATTAACATTGCAGCTAATCTTCAAAGGAGAAGAAAGTTCATGGCTTTGCCCCCACAGGTATGTGTGACGTGTATGCATAATGAAGAATCTGTTGACCATCTCTTTCTTTCTTGTGGTTATGCAGCTAAGGTATGGGGCTTCTTTGATAGGAGTGCTGGTGTGGTTTGGGCCACCCCGAGACATGTGACTGACCTTTTTGATCAGTGGGGCTGTTCTACTTTGGAGAAGAAGGGTCAGATCATCTACAAGGTGTTATTTTTCTGCATCCTGTGGCATATTTGGGGAGAGCGAAATAATAGAATTTTTGAGGAGTTCTGAAGAAGCTCTAATAGTCTCATTGATGTGATTGTGGGTACAATGGCAGCTTGGTGTGGGCTTTATCAGAGTTTCAGAATGTGTCCTCTTCGGACTTTGTCAGATGCTGGGAGACTATTATTGCTTTGTAGTGCTTTGCTTTGTAGTTCCTTGTACTGTTTTTATGTTTTTGGGTCTCTTTGACTCTTTTTTCTGTGTAGTTGGTTCTCTGCCTTGGGGAACTGGCTACCTTTTGTTTGTTTTCTGTACATTCTCTTCTTTTTATATAAACTTTCGTTATCGATAAAAAAAAGGTTTTGTTTTCTCTAATAAGCTTAAGGCCTTGAAAAAAGAGATCAAGAGGTGGACTGGGGAGTGTTTTGGGAGAGTGGAGGAGAAGTTGATTATCTACCATAGAGGAGATTGATGGGTTGGATAGGAAGAGTTGAAACTTCTTTCTTTGGAAGACTTTCATTGGATAGTTAATCTTATGGTTTACGAGAAACTAAACTAGGATGGACGAGATTAGATAAAAAACTGTAGAACTATTTTGCCAAAGCAAGGCAACAGAAACTATTCTTGCTAGATCAGTGGTATTTCCCCTCCCTTGGGAAACGGGGGCAGCTCTTACTCAGATCTTTCTTTCTTGCTGTAATTTGGGGTATTTGCGGAGAGAGAAACAGCATAATTTTTGAGAGTTTGGGGGCACTGATCGATTCTATTGCGAGTGTAGCATCTTCATATGTGGCAGTTCTTCCAGAGTTCACTGATTTATCTAGAGTGGACATTATTAGATGTTGGGAGCTTGGGGTGTTGTGGTAGCATTGGCTACCTTTGCATGTATGGGTTTTGAGCATGGTTCAAAAAATCTTATCGAGGTAGCGTATCGGTCGGCTCGAAACGGATACGTATCGAGTATCGACACGGATATGCTGGATACGCCTGTAAAAATCACGGATACGGTGGATACGCAAG
>JAUPMG010170126.1:0-10614 GCA_031762675.1 Pachysandra terminalis
GGCTATGCTTATTTAACTTTGCATTTGCTTAGAATCATTTGGTCTTTAGCTTGGATGCTTTGGAAATTTAATGCAAGTATTGTGAATATTGTTTTCAGAAGCCTTCATGTTAAGGGCCAATATATAACTTAAAGTGACAAGTTTTAGGGAACAGTGGACTTCTACAACTTTAGATCTTGCTGAAAATGAAAGATCCATGTACGTACAAGTATGTGCATATATACATGCACATACTAAATGTCCTCACTTGCATAGTTGCATGCAAATATAAGATATTCAGATGTAGGTATGTATATGTGTAGTATGTGTATGTATATATATCTGCATGTACACTTGATATCTAAACACGTACTTCGGCACACACACTTTCATATTGTGCATGTTTAGATCATTAGGTTACAGTCCCTGTATAAGAGTTGCAATCTCTCTCCTCTCTCTCTTCCCTTTTTTTTGGTAAGCTAGAATTCCATGCATGGTGAATATCTAATGATGCAAACTAGGGACATGAGTAGAAGCAAGTGTTGGGTAATCATCAGTGTTTAGTGCTTGATGCCTTCTTTGGAAACATGACAAATTTGGCTTTGGCTTTTTTGCCATTGTTCTTTTGAATCACGATGGTAACGGAACTCAGTTCTATTTGTATTTCTTCCAAGTACTGGGTGAGCATTTGTGTATTGAATTCCTCACAAATACTTTCTTGCCATGGGTGTGGTTTCTTCATCCCTTTTGTGTTGTTGTGAAACTGAATATTCTCTTATATTTAATTATGGGAGCCTCCCAATTGTTCTATTTGATCACACCTTGATGACCATATCTATATGCTTTGCTTTCCTCAAGTTCATGTACACCAGTGATCATGTATCTGCCCATCAGTGGTTGAACGATGGAAGCTTTTATTTTCTGGAAATGACATGTTTTGTTATATCAAACAGACATTTCTGTCTCACATTTCGATAATATTTTCTATAATTTTCAGGTAACAAATTGAGTATTAGGCCTATGGAGCCTAATGGTTATAGGAAAGTGAGGAGAAGGGATTCTATCGTTCAGGAAAATTGCAGTGTGAACACATCAAATGTTGATGATGAACTTGACCCATGGACTGCATGGGCGTACAGGCCTCACACCATTACATTGTTATTGGTTGGTGCATGTTTTCTCATGTGAGTCTCCAAGCTCTGGAAGTAGTTTTAACTGTATAATTGTCTTTGGTTTTAAACATTGCTTCATTCATGCATCCTTTTTAGTCTGGTCGGATACTCCTGCTGCCTTTTTAACATGGACATATTACTATCTTTGTAGTATTCCTATTGAGCTTAGTGCTTGTTGATTTTTTGTTCTTTGAATTCTTTATCATGATTAGTGTCTATAATACCCCGGCGAACCTTACCGTGTTTGTGAGCATTAATTGTCTTGATGTTTATCCCTTCGTCCTACTTTCACTCCATAATGCTTCTAAATCAATTGTCCCTGGTCCGTACCAACTGTACAACATACTCAAATCTATAAATTGCATGTCTGATTACAATGACTGCAGTACTGCAATCGCCATAATTACAAGTAAATGTCGCAGAGGTTCTTGGCACTTCGAGTTAGGCTAGTTGAGAACTTCTCATAAGAAAGAAAGGAGAGAGCGAGAGAGGGAGGGATATAAAATTTATTTTTGAATTCAATCTATCTCACTCGTCTGCGGTCAAGGCTTCTGTGTAAAAAGCCTTTCGGTCTCATTGGTCTTCACTTCAAGTGCTTTTCTTCAATTAGTCCAAAAGGAAAGCAATTCAAGTCTGCCTTTGGTTAGCAATCAAAGCGGATAAGTTACAAGGCTGGTCCTAGATCAGCTAGCTCGTGCATAGATATTTTGTTCGCCCTTCTTGTGTCCTGAGGGAGGGAGGGAGGGAGAGAATCTCTTAATTGTTAAGAAAAATGGTTAGATATTTTGTTAGCCCTCCCTTCTTGTGTCCTGCTTTAGTTATCATGATATCAGTCCAATTTTGTTGTTCTTTTTCACATATGAAAATTTCCTTTCCATTTTGCGTGGTACATATAATATATTGTTCATCCTAAGTGAGTACATGCCATATGACACCAATAAGGAACATGGACACAATTTCTTCATTTTTCTTTTATTCTTTATTGTAAGTAACAGAAAACCAATGAGAAAGGACCAATTGACAGAAGGATCACATTTCATTTGTGCATGAGTTCTGGACCAACAGTAGTTCAGATACCCAATTACTTCTTTACCTCATGTACATGAATCTGGGATGTGTAGATATCCCTGAATTTGAAAATGTGTTATTTGAAAGTTATACTATAGCCTAAGGATTGGAACAGAGTTCAACCCAGTAGTAATATGTAAATAGATTTAATGGCTATCAACTATTCCAATGTAACTCTGTTCCTCACCAAATGTAGACACCCCATTTTTGGGAGTTTGCAGGAAAGTTTATTAATATTAAAATTGTCCCAACTTATTACTATTCATTGAATCAATAATTAAAGCTTCTCATGCATTTCCATGCTCACACACATTTGTTAAATCCTCATCACACCCTTAAATATTCCCTTACTTCCATACCTTTCCCATTACCCATTCCTTCATAAAACACACCTACGAACCCTCCTGTGTCAATTTCTTAGGATCTCCGATCGGGAGTTAGATTAGTAGTTGTTGCAAGTCTAATCAAATTATATGCGACTTTTCCAAGAAATACGTCTGCTTTTAAGTGCGATTTGGGCATGAAAATAGCTGAAAGCACCTGAGAGCGAATGTCCGAAGCTGCCTGTCCTTGTTCATATGGTTATTCAACCAAATAGCCATGTGGACAGAGTTGGGTTCAGTAATCTTCTGGACCGTCCAATTCTGAAATAATGATGTTCTAACAGCTAGCTCCTTGACAAGAATATATGTCCTTTGATTCATCATTAAACACCTCTACTTTATGCAACTTTTTCGTATAAGCTATTTAACTAAAGCAAGTGGGGCAAGTTGCTGAACTAACTTGACATTTGTTAGCTTTTGAGACATCAGTAGAGAACACTTGTCATCATCATATGGCCCTTAAGTAACCACCCGAATGTAAAAATACCCCCCAATTTCCAGTGTTTGAGACATCTTGACATCCATTTTACACTCCTGCTATGTAGAGAAGCTTAAGTTTACACAACTACCAACCACCTTAGTTTCCCAAAATTTTGCAGGAATCCTGCCACTCATCAGACGATATCCATCCAGTCAGTTATAATGGATAAGGCAAACAACTCTTATTTCTCTCATCATCATCTTCATATTGGAAGAGCATTCCTCAGACAAGGAAAGTGGTACACAAGTCTCCAACGAGTTCCAGCGAACCTGTTTCGGTGAACTCTTTTCTTTTACTACATTCTCCATCTTATTAAATTCTTATTTTGATTGAGGGAGCTAGTGGGGGAAAGTCTTGACACACTACATATCCTCACAAAAGTAGAGTTAATCACCATTACCTGTGCTTTCACAATCTTCATTGTCAGTTTGCAGGAATTATCAGTTTGTTATTGCCCCTCATCTTAGCCAGTTAGGTTTTAAGTATCATGAAACTCACAAATCTCAAACTTTGAAAAGTGAAAGCCAAAGCCAAAGCTCGTGGTCTTGTTTCGCTAAATAAATGAGTGGCATTCACAAAATGGCATCATGTTTAGCATGGCAATCAATAGACTAAGGTGGTGGAGTGAGGGTTGAGGTAGATTGATTTCCGTGGTTGCACCAAACACAAGTATTGTGAATGATGATCTCAAGGAGTGTGCTAGGTTGTTGGGGTGTGGTTTGGGTGAGTAGCCTATGGAGTACTTGGGGATGTCAGTTAATGGGACCATAGAAGGGTGCAATTGTGGAATCCGGTTATTGAAAAAATGGAAAAGAAACTGTTTACTTGGAAGAGAAACAATCTTTCTTTGGGTGAGAGAATTACATTGATTCAGGATTCCCTAGGCAACCTCCTTTTTTATTTTATGTCCCTCTTCAAAATGCCTAAACCAATTAGTGATAGGATTGAAAAATTACAGCGAGATTTTCTTTGGGAGGGAGGGGATCTTAGTTTGGGTAACCTTCAAAGTAGAAATCATGTTCTTTTGGGAATATGGTTATGGAGATTGAGTGTGGAGAGAGAGAACTTGTGGAGATCCATTATTGCAAGCAAGTATGGAATTCATGCTAACGGATGGGATGAGACCGATAAGGCTATAATCCGATCGGCCAGTCCATGGAAGGTAATATTTGGATGATTTCATATTTTCTGGAAGTATGTGAGATTTTCTGTTGGGCCAGGATCTTCTATTCGTTTTGGTTGGATCTTTGGTGGGAGGAATCTACCTTGGCTTCTAGGTTCACCAAGACATTCTATAACTGTGTCCATAAAAAGTCCTTAGTTTCCGAGGTCCTTAGCTAGTCCATTTTCGGGTCTTTCGTGGAATCTTCCTATACTTCGGGACCCTAGATTGGTAGATTTGGATGAGATGGCCTTCTTGTTTGAGCTCCTAAAAAATGTAGTAATTGATGATGTACTCTCTGATTCTAGGGTGTGGAGTCTAGAGCCGAGTGGTTGTTTCTCCACAAAATCATTCTGTTCTATTCTAGTTTCAGACTTTGATCATATTCCCCACAGTTCTCTACCTCCTTGCTTTGGGATTCCAGGGTCTCCCCCCAAAGTTGAAGCCTTTGCTTGGTCCACCCTCCTGTATCAGATTAACACTGCAGACATTATGCACAGGTGGAGACCATACTTGGCCTCGTCTCCTCAGGTTTGCCCTATGTGTTTGAGCTTTGGGGAATCAATGGATCATCTATTCATCAGCTACATGTGGGTGAGGCAGATCTGGGAGTTTTTTATTTGACTATCTGGAGTTGACTGGGTGAGTCCTTCAGTCCGGGATATGCTAGATCAGTGGTGCTTCCCATTTCTAAGGAAACGTGGGCAGATTTTGTACAAAGTCGTCTTTTTTGGGTTATTGTGGGGAATTTTGGGGGAGAGAAACAAGAGAGTTTTTTAGGACAAGCGTAGAAGCCATGGGGGATTCATCGATGAGTATGGCATCATCTTGGGTCTACATACTTCATGAGTTCTAAAACATCATGGACGGATATCTCAAGATGTTGGGAAACAGTGGCTTCCATTTAGATTGTTCGCTTGAGTTAGAAGTGTGGCTGCCTTGGTTGTAGTAGGTTAGCTTTTAGCTTTTAATATTATGTTTTGTACTTGTTTTTCTGTTTTCTGGTTTTCCCCACCTTGGGGAACCTTTATTTTTCTCTTTTGTTTTCTTCTGTACCTCTATTGTTTTGCAATAAAGCTCATCGTTATTGATAAAAAAAAACTACTGATCTTTAAGTTTTCATCCTCTTCTCTTTTTCTGCTGCTGTCAAATTATTTATTGTCCTTAGACAGGCCTTCCTTATAACTTGTACATGTCTACATGCAAGGATCTATATATATATATCAATATTATCATTTGTCTGCTTTATGGAATGAAGATAGAAGTGGCCTTGAAGAAAAATATTATTGGTTGCAATATGGATGCTTATTGAGAATTGGAGCAATAAGGTTGTGTGTCGACTGAATTTTATGGGGTCAGGATTCTGAAAGGGAGGTACATGATGATTTTGTAAAGGTATGTAAATTTATAGTAGGCAATAAGGATCTGGTCCATTTTTCCCAATGATTCTTGCTATATGGTAATCAGGCTTTCGCTATGTCTTTCGTTGTATCTGTTATTCCCTATGAAAAATCTGTCTATGAACTTATAGTTCGAGTGTAGAAATAAAGACATAATTTTGTTCCTTGTTTTCTGAATAGCTCTTTTAAGTAGGGAGACCAAAGAGTTCCTTGTTCTTGTTTCCAATTTAGAGGGAATCTCCTTATTGAAGGGGTGTGAAGTAGAAGGATTTGGAAACATGTGTTTTCTTGGTGAGATCCATCTTTAATCAAAAAGGGAATTTCACGGATTACAGAGGAGATGAGTATGCTGTGAATTATGCACATCCTAGGTTGAAGTTTTTTTTTTTTTTTTTTTTTTTAAGACATTGATGTTGTCTAAGTTCTTAATGGTTGGTCAATGGCTATTCTTAGCCGGTGTGTTATTTAAGTTGGAAGCTGAGTGCACAAATCATCTGTTCATTCATTGCAAAATGGCCAGTAGAGGTGTGAGGCATTTAGCAGCCAAGGGGCCATCCTTTAAAAGCTTTGACACTACAAAGTGTGTTGGTTTGTTCAGAAGGAGTGGAATCCCAAGAGTTTGAAGATTCTTTTAAGTCACTTCACTTTAGGTGCGCCTTCACTGGTTGTGTGCTGATGAACTGGTTTTCCATCATAGAGAGTTTGAAGGGTTATAGTAAAGGATTATTATAGAAAATGGATTAGGGCTTGCTGCCCCCTATGGTCTATCAGGCTTTTCTATGGATTCCTTGTATACATGCCTGCGTGGTCTATGTTTACATAGTATGTATGGTCAAGTGTGAATACAAAGGATAAATGATATTATATTTAGGCTCCATTTGTTTAGATGTAAAAACGTTTATGGCAAATATGTTTGGCTTAAACAGGTTCTATTAGTTTTTGTTTTTGCCACCACCACGTCATTGTAACCTCCATTGCCACCACCTTTGCCTCTAAATTTGTCATTGACCCCATCATCACCATTACCACTACCATTGCGTATGGTGTGACCATCTTTAATCGCTAACCACTACCATTGCCTATGGTGTGACCACCTTTGATCGCGGTACCATCATCACTACTACCTCCACCACCATGCTTTAATAGGTTCTAGTCTGTTTCTCCGACTTTCTAAAAAAAATAAAATAAAAAATCTAAACAATAGTTTCTTGGAAGCATGTTTCCCATCTAAATTGGTATTTTCTAGGAAAGCATTGGGCAGAACATTGTTTCTTATAAGATAAGAAATATGTATGTAGGTGTAATGCTTGTGCAGACAGCCTTGTCAAAATGGGCGCTAAGGCAACATGGAACTCACTATTTCCGAATCTCCTCCAAAAGTAATTGAGCAGCTAGTGCACAAGGACACTATGGACCATTGGGATCCTAGATTGTGCTAATGAAACATGCCTTTAAAAATAATACATATATGAAAGCTCTGTGGCAAACATGGAGAAACAAAAGAAAAACTTAAGGGAAGTGCATGGGAAGTTCTCTTGGGAAAAGCCCATTTTTGGTGATTCTATCGAATTGAGACTCTGGCAAAACTTCATCAAGAAGCCTATCTCAAACTCTATTCAAAGAAGTTAGAATTTTGGGGGTTGATGGTAGAAAGTTCGAAAGGAAGGATCATTTGGTTAGATGTGATTAGACTTTTAGAAACAAAGAGGTGGATATAGTTTGGGAATTTAATGAATTGAAACTTTGCTTTGTTAGGCAAATTGTTTTGGAGGTTTTTAGAAGAAATGAATAGTATTAGCATGCGGTCATTAAGAACAAATATGGCATTGCAAAGAATGGTTGTGACATAAACAGGCGGGCTAGAGCTCCCTCAACCAATTGTAGATATATCCTTAACATTGGCACCGTCATTCTGTTCTCATATTCTAATTGTTTAAGTGATGACAAAGAGATTAGTTTTTGGAAGAGCTGACAATGGATTGGATTCAGACAAGTTGGCATGGGTTATTAATGGGTTTTTGCTCAACCCGAACACACCCGTTTAGTAAATGGATTGAAAAATGTAAACCCCTACTAACCCACCTTAACTTATATAACCCACATAACCCTTTAACTCCTTTTTAATAGAATGAATACATAAAAATAATACAAATGATATATAATTGTGTTTCTATATAAAAAATAACGTATAATATATATTTTATGTACATATAATATATATTTTATGTACATAAAATATATGCATAAATAGGGAGTTAAACAGGTTATCCGGATCACACGGGTCAAGAAGCCCAACCCAAACACAACCCATTCTTTTATGGATTGTGAATGGGTTGCTCCCCAATCTAACTGTTTGTAAAATACTTAACCCAAATCTATCTATGTGTGGGAGCGTTCAAACAAGTTGATGGTTCGGCTCACAAATTGCCAGCCGTAATTTTGGGATGACTTGTGGTGGGGACGCTTGTGCTTTCCTCCATGTTTCTTCATATTTTTGCTTATTTTCTTTACAAAAAAATGTATTTTTGGTTGATGTCCCGTCTTTTCACCTTGATACTTTGTCACAGAACACCTCTAGTTGGTCCTGTTGATATTGAGCAAATCAGGCTTTTACCTGATCATATCAAGGACGCTTGTTTAGACCCTCTCAGTTACGATTTTGACTAATCCTAGCAGCATGTTTTCATCCAAATCCTTTTCCACATTACTTAGCTCGTTGTAATTAGATCCTTTTGTCTCATTTCCAATTAAGAAGGTTTGGTGTGTTTGTACTTCAAGAGTCATGGCCTTTGTTTTGGGCATTGTCTCATAAAAAGATTAGCACTTGTGATGTCCTTCATAAAAGGAGAAATTATGTAGCTATTTCGCCTTACGTGTGTGATACGTATAAGGGAAGGGCAAACCATTGACCATTTATTTCTTCACTGTCATGAATCGGTTATTGGTTTTGATTGATTACAGTTGGGTGTTGCCTTTTGATGTTGACGACTTTTTGCACCATTGGAGTAGTGAGGGGGGGGTAAGGATTGGAGGCTGATTGCATTGTCTGGCCCAGTTCATTGTTCAGTGATGGATAGATGGGAGACTTTATGGAAGAGATACATCAAGTTGAAATGATGGTTATTCTTTCGGCACTTCAGCTTTGTCAAGTATGGGGGGTTTTTTAACAATTATAAGTGACAGGTGATGCATATGTATCCCGACCCTATTGGAGAGGGTAATTCTCTTAGGGCAGAGGGGGGATCACTTCTCTTTGGTGTTTGGTCTCAAGGAGGCAAATTTGATATGATTAATTTGTTAGTGGAATGGGACTCGGCATTTATCATTTTTTGTGTTAGGGGAGGGTTAATTGGTTTTTGGAGATTAAGGAGGTCTATCCAAAGGCTAGATTCATTGTGCAATAATACATTATTAAAGTGGGTTGATAGATCAGCGAATAAATTGGTGTGTGGATTGGCTAAGAGGGGTGTGCATAGGAGAGAAGTGGTCTCAGTGATGCAGTCTTGGTGTAGATTGTGCTTTAGTTACTATTGATCTATTTTTCTTTTTCTTGTAGTTGAGATGTTGATACTATGGGCTTTAGTGGCTTCCATGGGATCCTTCTTGTATAAAACAAAAAAAAAAAGCGTATTTCATTGAAGGAGTGGGTTGGCTTCCTGGAATCTTGTTTTGAGAAGCTACATATTTCAACCTTTGTGCCTTTTCCCTTCCAATGAATTTTAAATGTCTGAACTGCTCCTCTATCCCTTTAATAAGGTTTTTTAATTGAATAATACTTAAACATGTAAATATGTAAAAACAAAAACGGCTACCTTTTACTCAAGGAGGACTTTGTTGAATGTTATTTTCACCACAAATGAAGCTTATGAAGGTTTATAAAACAGGAGTAAAGGCCTTGTTTCCATGCTCCAAATTCTAATATGGTACTATAAAGTTGGTGTGGGTCCCTCATGGTAGATTTTCTACTTACATGACCCACCAAAATGTAATAGGAATATTAATTTGTTCCTTCAGTGTTTTGGCTTAATTAATATAGATCCCGGACTTGGTTTATTTTAAGTTTTTTTAAGGGTGTTTTTGTAGGTTTGCATATTTATGAGGTTTCTTGCTTGTTAAGCAATTGGGTCTCTTGTTAAGTGAGCCTATATGAAGAATTATAATCTCTCTTTCAAGGAGAACAACAGAAATGAAAAACTGCAGCTATGACGCTTTTGTTTAGAAGGTGTAATTGCCTTCTCTCCTATGTGTGTGTGCTTAGCCCCCTAGGTGTCATTGGTTTGGTTTCTCTCTCCTCCTTTCTTTTCTTTTCTCTTATGTTTCTCTGCAATTCAATATCTATTTTCCTGTTCACTGTTTAGATATGAACCAGCTAACCACACATCTGCAATTTTCTTTTAACCATCTTCATCAACCCTGATAACCAGACTAATCCATACCAGAATCAGAATCATATGTGTAGCCCAATCTGACAGCCTTACTGAAGCATAATTCCAGACACAAAACTGCGAGCTGTAAGCCTAATCCTTGCTATTATAGTGCTTTATCTCAAAGATTCTTCATCGTCTTCTTAAACCGAAATCTGTATCTCTGGAAGACATAGACGTGCTAGGTTTTAATTTTCATTTTTGATGAAAAGTTTGGCCTTTCGAAAATTTTAAGGGAGATAGTAAGGAAATTTTCAATTTTGTGTAAAATTTTGCTCAATGAGCAAAATATTAGTACAACTTTGGAAAAATATTAAAAATTTAGTCAATATTTAGAAGGAACATAATTAGATACTAATAACTCAAAATAATACAAAAAAATTATTATTTACATCAAGTAAGAGAAATTTAATATACACTACTAGGCATGTATACCACATTGATATTAAATGTAAAATCTATTGATTTCTTTTATCTTCAAAAATGACTTAAGATTCAAACACAAGATATATCAAGCAAAAAATAGAAGAAAAGGTCACAGTTAA
>JAUPMG010170137.1:0-24262 GCA_031762675.1 Pachysandra terminalis
GAGGGACAGTTCTTCATCAAGTGACCAAAGCCTTTACAGAAACTGCATAAAATAGGCTTCCAGGCATACTCAACACCATCATCCACCCATTTGGCAGGGAGCCCAGGAGCAGCAATGTTAACCTTGATGGAGTCCGGCAGAGAGCAAGTATCGACTTCGATGCACACCCTGGCAAACTGCATCCTAGTCCCAAGATCAGTAGCTTCGTCCAGATACAAGGGAGTACCCAAGAAGCGAGCAATGTAACCCAGCCCATTTGCTGTCCACAATTCCATAGGGACATCC
Organism: Pachysandra terminalis; assembly: GCA_031762675.1. Classification (NCBI taxonomy): domain Eukaryota; kingdom Viridiplantae; phylum Streptophyta; class Magnoliopsida; order Buxales; family Buxaceae; genus Pachysandra; species Pachysandra terminalis. Next base: position 286 of record JAUPMG010170137.1, read on the forward strand.
ACAAATTTGACCCAGATAGGAACTCTAGTCACAGTAGTTTTCTCAAAGGACATGCCGGGAGTCCATTCCTTTACAACAAACAGTCGGCTTGCAATATGCCATGGTCCACCTTCAAGAACCATGTCTCTGATCAGGGGGTCTGAAAATTTGAACAAGTGTCCCTGAGGCAAAGCAGTGACATAGATTGTTTGTCTTAGATCACACTTGGTAATTATACATGCTAGGTACACAGCATTCATTGCATTCATTAAAACTTGACCTCATGCATATTCAGCACATAACACATGATTCACTTGTTTATTTGATTATGAATTACCATTGAAGAGAGACATTGTCCCTACTTCAATCTTAAATATTGTTAGACTTGTTTACTTACAAGCTAAGTGTAGCTTATGCTTTCAAGCAACCACATTTCAGGAACTATAGAGGAGGATGACTAGGATTGTGGAGACCAAGCCGGAGAACAAAGTTTTGACGAAGTTACTAATTTTAATGAAGAAATTAATGAGAGATTTTACTAGGTTTTGCTGGCTTGCATGCCAAAGTTTGTTATTGGCTCTTGTTAAGCCTTACTTTTATTAGGAGTTTGTTTGAAGCATGAAACTAGAGGATTTTGTTTTATTTCCGTTGTGTTATATTTTGAATTGAATGTAATAGCTAATATTTGACTTATTTTCCAGTATTATGATATCTTAAATTTTCTCATGGTTTGGCAATGTATTGACTACCACTCCCATGTGGAATGGGGTGAGAGTCAAATTTCAGACTTCTTAGGGACTCCTTTGAGATCTCTTAAGTTTGGGATGTGACAAAGTTGGTATCAGAGCCTAACTTTTATGTTTTCAATCAAATTCCGTAAAGTTTCAATGTGCTAATATTTCAAAGTTTTCTCTATGTCGATATTTGAAAGTTTTTTGTGGATTGATTGTTATTACTAACAAACTTGTTTCACAAATAAGTGGGTGTTTTCTATTTTCTTATACCGTCCTTGATCATACCAACTCACAATGGCTAGTAGAAGAAGAGGTAATGTGAGTACAGGTTCAACCGGAGCTGATACTCAAGATCCTCAACTTGCTGGAGCTTACCATGCTTTAGGATAGATGGCTGCAATGATGCACCAACAAGCTTAGTCGCGATCATCACCACAACAGACCGAAGCACAAAGGAATGTCCACAACATCGAGAAGTTCAAGAAACTTGGTCCTACTGTCGTCAAAGGAACAACCAATCCAATGGAAGCTCAAGCATGGATCGATTCCTTGGAACACATCTTCGAAGTGATGGAGGTAGATGAACAAGAGAATGTTCGCTTTGCTGCCTTCATGTCAGAAGGTGAAGCAAGGAGATGGTGAAAGGCTACCTTGGAGATCAAGAACATCCAAACTTGGACTAACTTTAAGTAAAATTTTATTTATTTTCCTAAGACTGTTAGGAAGGAAAAGGAATTGGAGATCATAAAATTGGAGCAAGGAACCATGACTGTACCTGAGTACGCCGCAAAATTCACGGAGTTATCTCAATTCGCCACCTATGCGGTTGACGAGGAAGAGAGAAGACCTTCAGGTTTGAGAGCGGACTAAGGCCCAGCATCAAGAGTAGACTGATCGTACGGGAGTTCACGGAGTACCACAAGCTGGTAGATTGTGCTCATAAAGTGGAGAATGACATACAAGAGTTCCGGAAGATGCAAGACCAAAGGATGGGGCAGAACAACCCTAGAACCGGAAATCCTAAGAGCACTTCAACTGAACAGTAAAAGAGGAAAAGAACACAAGGACCACCCAACACTCAAGGTTTTGGAAATTCAGGTATAAGGTGTTTCAATTGTGGAAGGTTAGGACATCACATAACGGATTGTCGACTCCCTAAGAATCCAGAATCAAATACATTCCAAGGGCAGCAACAGTTTGTACCCAAGCCTCAATGTCAGCAAAATCAGAAGCCGAAGCCGATACCACAAGCACAAGCACCAAAAGGAACCAAGGCAGGAGCTCCACAGCAGCAACCTCACCAAGCAAGAGTGTACGCCCTCGAACAACAACAAGGTGAAGCCATGGAAGGTACAGTTCGCATCTCTCACGTCTTAGCAAAAGTTTTGTTTGATACGGGAGCGTTGCATTCCTTTATAGCCAATCCATTCATGAATTGTTTGGATTTACCTATGAAGGAACTAGAAAGGAATCTTGTTGTAGCAAATCCCATTGGAGGTTCAGATACTTAGGGAAGGTATGTGAATCTTGCTTAGTTATGGTAGGTGAGTCCACATTACCAATTGACCTAATTATGTTTAACATGACGAAATTTGATATAATTTTGGGTATGGATTGGCTAGTTGCATACCATGTGCAAATAGACTGCCATAACCGAATCATGTCTGTTGTATCACCGGAGAGTAATATTGTAAAGGTTAGAAGGTCTAAATCCGAAGTGCTGAATCATTTAGCATTCTTGGATTTATGGGCTATAAATGAGAGGGGAGGATGGGAACTGATTCCACTAGTATGCCAATTTGGAAGCGTATTGTAAGACATGCAGGGATTGCCTCCCAAGAGAGAAGTGGAATTTAGCAAAGACTTGACAGCATGTGCGAATCCTATTGCACCGCCAACTTACTGTATGGCACCTACTGAATTGACGGAGCTGAGAACACAATTAGATCAGTTGCTTGCCTTGCAATTCATACGACCGAGTTCATCACCATGGGGAGCACCAGTTCTGTTCGTGAAGAAGGAAGACAGATCTCTTAGAATATGCATCGACTACCGAAAGCTGAACCAAGTGACGGTAAAAAACAAGTACCCATTACCGAGAATAGAAGACTTGTTTGACCAATTGAAGGGAGCTAGATACTTCTCGAAGATCAATCTCAGATCTAGTTACCATGAACTGCAAATCAAAGAAGAAGAAGACATTCTGAAAACAGCATTCCGAATGAGGTACGGACACTTTGAGTTCGTAGTCATGCCTTTTGGGTTGACCAATGCACCAGCAGCATTCATGGACATGATGCAAAGGATCTTCAGACCATACTTGGACAAGTTCGTGGTGGTATTCGTCGACAATATTTTGGTTTACTCCAAAACCAAAGAAGAGCATGAAGAATATCTCCAACTTGCCTTACCTCAAGGGGTGAGGTTATGCAACATCCTTGCTAAACCATCACTCAAGACCAGAATCATTGAGCTACAAGCAAAGGAAACGTGGATGCAAGATTTGGCCAAAGATGCTGAAAAACCAGAGTGGACTAAAGAGGAAGACGGAAGCATCAGATTGAAGGGGAGACTTTGTGTACCACACGATGAAGAACTGAAGAGAGAGATTCTAGAAGAAGCTCACCATTCTCGATATTCTATCCATCCCGGAAGAACAAAGATGTATTATGATCTATAACGCAACTACTGGTGAAGAAGAATGAAGGTTGACATTGAAGAGTTCGTGACGAAGTGTGTGGTTTGTCAACAAGTGAAAGCTGAACATCAAAAGCCAGCCGAAACACTCCAACCTCTACCAATTGGAGAATGAAAGTGGGAACACATCTTGATGGAATTCATTACAAGACTACCCAAGACCTGTAACAATCACGACATGGTTTGGGTAATCGTGGAAAGGTTAACCAAATCAGCTCACTTCATACCGATGAGGACTTCGATGAACACGGACGAATTGGCAAGATTGTACGTGAAGGAGATCATCCGACTACACGGAGTACCCATCACAATCGTTTCAGATCGCGATTCTCAATTCACTTCAAGATTTTGGGGGAGTTTGCATAAAGCTTTGAAGACTCAACTCAGCTTCAGAATTGCATTCCACCCTCAAACCGAAAGCCAAACGGAGAGAATAAATCAAGTACTTGAAGACCTGCTAAGAGCATGCATTCTTGACTTCAAGGGAAGTTGGGAAGATCACTTGGCACTTGTAGAGTTCTCTTACAACAACAGCTACCAAGCAAGCTTCGGAATGGCAGCATTCGAAGCATTGTACGGGAAACCTTGCAGATCACCATTGTGTTGGAACGAGGAGGATGTACACATTCCTCTACGATCGGAATTAGTTGCTGAAACAACGGAGAAGATCAGACTCATTAGAGATCGACTTGCTACTACTCAACACCGACAAAAGAAGTATGCTGACTTAAGAAGAAGGAAGTCTGGAATTCATGGTAAGAGATTGGGTACTCCTTAAGGTTTCACAAGCCAAAGGAGTATTCAGGTTTGGTAAGAAGGGTAAGTTAGCACCCCGATTTGTTGGACCCTTCGAGATTACGGAAAGGATTGGAGAAATGGCCTACAAATTGCAACTACAGTCTAGCTTAGACCTAGTGCATGATGTATGCCATGTCTCTATGCAACAACTGTGATTGATTGGCAAAACATCACAATCAAAGATAATGCAACCTATAAGGAGAAGCCTGTAGAGATTTTGGATCGAAAGAAGCAAGTTCTATGCAACAAGGTAATACCAAAGGTGAAGGTTCTATGGAGTAATCACGGAACATCAGAAGCAACATGGGAACTTGAAGCTGACATTCAGAAGAAGTACCCACAACTTTTCAATTGAGGTAAGCGAATTTCTCGAACGAAAGTTTCTAAAGGAGGGTCGATTGTAATAACCCAAAAAAAAACAATAGGATTAATGTGTAAATAATAAAAAGTTAGGGGTTAATTTAAAAGTGACTTTTGACTGATTGTGATTGGTGGGTTGTATAAATAGGAAACTAGGTACATCACACACAATCATAACTTCCTAAGTTATAACATGTGGCAAGGATCTTGTAGGAACTTTCAATATCCAATTAATGGCTAAGATTTAAAACAAGGAATTAGTAACAATTCTCTACAAACTAGAATAGTAAATAAGCTAGAATTCTGAAACAAGAATTAGAAAGAAACCAATTAAGGCTAGAATATTAATCTAAGGGCTGAAATTCAAATATACTAATCTAAGGGTAAAGATTAGAGTTTCTAGAGTTTCTAATTCTAGAGTTCCTGAGTGCCTATATAAACACAAGGCCTTGGGAGATGGATTCATTACTTGGAGAAGAAGAAGAAGAAGAAGAAGAAGAAGAAGAGGAAGAAGGTGTGAATCCTAAACACCAATCAACAAATCAAGGTAAGTATTCAAGTATAGCTCTATTTTTTATTTAATTAGGAGTACAAGCTTTATTCTTTGAGTATAAAGTATCATTAATGGATTTTCAACTAATTTCTGGGTTTTAATGCTAAATCATGGTAAGTAAGATTCAAGCTAAGTTTTATAAGGCATTATGACTGGGTTTTGTGCGGAATTCCATATTATGCAAAGTTGTTTGATCAAGTTTATGTTAGGTCTAAAAAGAACAAAAATAGAAGTTTTTGTGCAGATCGCGAGGATCGGCAGCTTGCTCAACTTGCCGAAACCCTACTGAACCAGCTTTTGTGGAAATCAGGCCCCTGGGCGAGCTGCCGAAGAGCATGTCGAGCGCCACAGAGGTTTTTTTTTATTTCTGGAAAGGCTACTGAAAGTGAATTTGGCATGCCGAAGAGCATGCCGAGCATACCCAAAGGACCCTAGGAATTGAACTAGAACGCAGGAGGAGCTCGGCTTGCCGAAGAGGCTACCGAACCAACCCGCAAGACTGCTCGGCAGACCAAGGGGAAACCCTCGGCATGCAGAGATTTGCAATGTTGGTCCGTTTGACTAGAATTTTTGTGTGAACTTATATTTTGACTAATTAGGATGCTTTATGATGTTAGAATTTAAAATCTATGATCTATTTGTGTTTATAACATGTTTTTGTGAATTTCTAACTTTCATTGAACAGATGATATTTTGATTTACTTTCATATTGCTTTAAAATTCATTGCTATCATGATAATTAGTTCATATTACACCTTGCACACATATTTTGATTGATTAGTTAATACGTACATTCTCACTTGCACAGCAATGGACTTTTTAGCTTCATGACCTTGAATTGGATCTGAATGCCATAATATCTGGAATTCATGATAATCATGAGAGTATTATGATCTGAAAATCATAATAGGTGAGGAAATTTATATTTTTATGTGTTGAGGGACTAGCTATCCCAACATACCAATTATTTGTCCTATGGACTATGAAGGAGTGAAAATCTGTTGGTTATTTAATAAGTATGATTCCCTGAGGATAGTTCACATTGGTGAAACCTTGGATATTTTCCCTTGATCAAAAATAAGTGGGGAATTGTGCACTCTAAGTCGAAGCCCCTAGAAACTATGTTGTGCACATAAAATATCTTATTTTGGAAGTGGCCCTGTATGGGGGAGATGGTTCGAGAAGTCATTTTGTTCAAAGAAGGATTGATCCTGGGGGAACTTACATTATTAATGTACTAAAGAGCATGCATTGCATATTAGATTGTTTGTCTTAGATCACACATGGTGATTATACATGCTAGGTGCACAACATTCATTGCATTCATTAAAACTTGACCTCATGCATATTCAGCACATATCACATGATTTATTTGCATATTCAGCACATAACACATGATTCACTTGTTTATTTGATTATGAATTACCATTGAAGAGAGACATTGTCCCTACTTCAATCTTAAATATTGTTAGACTTGTTTACTTACAAGCTAAGTGTAGCTTATGCTTTCAAGCAACCACATTTCAGGAACTATAAAGGAGGATGACTAGGATTATGGAGACCAAGCCGGAGAACAAAGTTTTGACGAAGTTACTAATTTTAATGAAGAAATTAATGAGAGATTTTACTAGATTTTGCTGGCTTGCATGCCAAAGTTTGTTATTGGCTCTTGTTAAGCTTTACTTTTATTAGGAGTTTGTTTGAAGTATGAAACTAGAGGACTTTGTTTTATTTCCGTTGTGTGTTATGTTTTGAATTGGATGTAATAGTTGATATTTGACTTATTTTCCGGTATTATATGATATCTTAAATTTTCTTTTCACGGTTTGGCAATGTATTGACTACCACTCCCATGTGGAATGGGGTGAGAGTCATATTTCAGACTTCTTAGGGACTCCATTGAGATCGCTTAAGTTTGGGATGTGACAGTAATCCTTTGGAAGTCTTACCACTTAAACCTATGCGACCTTTTATGTTTGACCATTGTGTGTGATTGCAATTATCATTTAGTTAGTCCTAACAAGGAGATCTCCTATAGGAAATCAACAGCATTAGATTATCATAAACATTCAATCAAACATATTCTTTTGAGAGTCAAGGAAAAAGTATGGCGAGCAATCTAGAATCAAATTTGTATGTACCAGGAACCTTTACGAAGCAATCTAAGTGACTACCTCTTCTTCATTATATGGAGTGTGTTGGGTAGGACCTTCAACATAGCATCGTTATCAAGTCACATGAAAACCTAAGTGATCAAACATGCATGCCCGAGTGCGCACACACATACACTCGTACTTGGGTACACACATGCATATGGAGAAATCTATAACATGGGTAAGACAAATAATGCTTCAGGGAGTAGAATGTTGGGGAAATTAAGAAAAGACAGTTCCACAGAACAATCATAACCAAGATGAGGATGTTGAATGAGTGGAACGACAAAGAATAAAATCCAAAATGAGTGTCGATGATATAGCACTCCACTTTTGAATGGTTCAACAAATTTTAAGTGCCTCATTATGGAATTTGGTGCCGAGCGTAATTATTTGGTCGATATGGAAAGAAAGGAACAGCAGAATTTTCAGAGATTCTGAAACGCCTATCCAGATTGTGGTGGAGAGGATTTTGTCTCTGCTATTTTTCTGGGTGTCGGCTAGTGTGGAGTTTGCGGGCATGAGTTTTGTGGAGTTTAATTGTAATTGGGGTTTATGTTGGGAGTAAATAGTACACTGAAAGTATATAGTTTTGGGTTTGTTGCTTGTTTTCATTCTTGTACAGATTGATGCTTTACTTAATATAATTTAATAGGACTTTACTGATCAAAAAATAAATAAATTTTAAGTACATATATCCATTAGAAATGGTGTGTTACAATTTTTTTATTGGGCATACAAGTAGTACCCCTATTAATACCATACTATTTTACGATTGGCAGTACAGGTCCCTACCGTGAAAGGTAGGCATGTCCCCTTTATACAAACCGTTGAATTCCTTAGTATAGTTTATCAAATGCAGTAGCTTCTGCATATGTACGGATTTTTATGACTTTATTGCATATGGGATCACAACATCTGCATTTTAGCCAATGTAGGAAAGCACTAACAATACATGACGTCCCAATTGAAGTACAGAAATTCAAGGAAGAGGTTGGCATATTTTGGTCAATCAGATTATTTAATAGAATTTTGGAGATTAGGGAAATGTAAAATGCTTTGAGAAGCAACATAAACCTTGTATAAGAACAAAGAAGATATCTAAAATAATACCAACTATTATGGAACTAAGCTTATCAATCACAACATGAATTATGGGAAAGCATAATGGACCAAAGATTAAAATATGTAACTCGAGTCTCAAAAAATCAGTTTGGTTCAATGCTAGGAAGGTTTACCATTGAAGCTATCTTCACACTTAGACAATTAAGTTCAGAGAGAAGAGAAGAGACCTTTATACGGTTTTTATTGATCTAGAAAAAAGCAAGCAATAGAGATCCTGAAAAAAATCATCTAGTAGGTTTTGAGCAAGAAAGGATAAACAAGCCAATATATCAACACCATAAAAGCCATGTATAAGGGAACACTAACTAGTGTGAGAAAAGTTGGCAACAATGAATGTTCCATAACAGTAGGTATATATATCAGCAAAAAGCTATAAACCTATATCTTTTTACATTATAAAATGGCTCTCCTTATACATTGATTATAGATGAATTGATGGCTAAATATTCAAGATCAGGTTCCTTGGTGTATGTTAACCACAAATAACGCAGTTTTGGTGGACTATTCTAGGGAGGGAATAAATGCAAAACAAGAACTGTGGAGAAATACCATAGAATCAAAAGGTTTCAAAATAAGTTAAGATTGAGCACATAGATTGCAACTTTAATACAAATGCCCCTTGAAGCAATGATAAGAATTGAGAACCAAGAGATTTCCAAAACTAACTACAATCTTTATCTGGGATCAGTTATCCATAAAGAGGGGATATTGACAAGAATGTTGCAAATAGAGTTCACGGTTGGATGGGTCAAGTAGAGGAGCTTCTATACTGTTATCTATTATGTCACCTATGTATTCCACTTGAGCTCAAAAAAATTTATGAGTTACTAGGTATACTATAATTTGTGAGTCATATTTTTTTTTTTTGATGAATATTTGTAGAGCAGAATGTTGGGCAACAAAGAAGTACGAACGTAACATACCTATAGGATGAATGTGGCTAAAGATGAGGGTGTTGAGATTGATGTGTGGAAATATTAGGAAATAAATAAGAAAACAAACATATTCAAGCGTCGATAAGTAGCCCTAGTAGGAGAAAAAATAAAATAGTTAAGTACCTAGGAAGGCAACTGTGAGAAGGTGCAAAGGGGTGCATGTTGAAGGATCTAAAAGGGTTTGAGAAAGACCAAAAAAACCTTGACAAAGTCGATCAGAAATTATTAGGATACAAAGTATTTGACTAAAGATATGGATTTTAATAGATTAGGATGGCGTTGTCAATTCCAACTAGTTCGGCTAAAGCATTTTGTTGATGTAGATTTTGATATGACATCATTGATTACAAATGTTGTTTCATGCCTAATATAAAACTGTGATTAAATTCCAACTTTTTTGCCTTCTGCCATATACATGATAATTAATCAAATTTGTAAAATTTTAACATAAAATGAACTTAAAACATTTGTAACACATTTCTATTAATAATTCCTTTTCTTTTTGTAATATTTTATTTTCTAAATTTAATGAATATTTTCACATTTTATAAGCTATTTATTTTTTAAAACACTATGTAACCACATAGACTATACACGCGGTCGCATCTGAGCACGAAACCCTGATTGCATGTGCGATCTTATGCAATTGACAACCATGGTAGGTAGTATTCAGAATATTATCTAAAGTAAAAAATCAGCATGAGTGCCAACATCCATTGAAATCAATTAAGGAAGAATAATTTGGGCACCACACAAAAAATCCATTTTTCACATTCCCTAATGGAGGTGTCAATTTGTAAACCAAGCTTTCAACTAGCATGAACCAGTCTACATTTAGTAGGGCTAAAATTTAGGTTTCTAAGTATGGGTCAGTTGTAGGTTAATCCATTTCCAACCATTAATAAATAGATCCATCTCAAGTTGGTTCTTAACTCCTCAGATTTTAATACTCCATTTTATGTATTTAATATATGAATATATTTTTTGGATGCATATAAAAGCGCATAATATTTCCTTATATATTAATTGTATCATAAAAACATCTTTTTGTAATTTTATCATGCTAAATAAAAAATGGGGAGATTGGACAAGTTAAGTAGGTTACATGGGTTAACGCGGGTTGAGTTTGGATTACCTCTCAATCCATCTATTCAACAAGTGGATTCTGGTTGAGCATCAACCTGTTAACACCCATTACAAACGTGATCTGTCCATTTACTACCACTCTATTCTCAAGCATTTAATGGAGTTATCAACTAGCTACCTAATATATAATTTTCTTTTGCATGGTAGATGTTCAAGGTTGGTAATTAAAAAATTCCACATATCAAAACAACAAAATCAAAGCAATCTTTTGTCTAGAAGACCCCCTATATGGATTCCATTAGTTGCATCAAATGATTCAAACCATCAAAGACATGTACCATTTTCCTCAGACAATGCTTTGAATGATTAAGACAAGAGGCAAGGTGTTAGGATTTTCCTTTAGGAGAGTGAGGCATGAAACTTACTTCTCTCACTCTTCCATTCTTTACATGAAAACTAATCGAAAAAGAGAAAAAACTTATGAAAGATTTAGAAAAGCAATGAAGCATTATATAGAGCATAAAATAAGTAAATAATTCATATATTATAAAAAACATATAAAATATGTCAAAATGCATGATGGTCACTCATAATCCCATTAATTTCTACTACGGAAATCTTGTTATGTGGAAATATTCAAAGGTTAAACCCGGATGCTCCAATCATAATAAATGAGATCTTAATTTAAGAATCCGAAAAGAAAAATAATTCTTTTCTTGGGTATCAATTTTATGAGGGGTTTGAGACTCAAGGTGTTTTTCTTGGGCGATAGCCCCATATGCCTTTAAAAAAATCAGTTCACAAATAGATAAAGTATCGCAATACAAAAGGTAATTTATTGACCAACTAAATTCTTGTATAAGAAAAAATAAATAAATAAATTAGTGTCAACCTAAATATGTTTCCTTATTCTTCTTCTTTGTCTTTTCTAATATGTTGTATTGATAAAATTTCTACACATAATTACATAATCACTGTAGCACTAGGGGATATAATCTAGGAGTAGCTCAGATAATAGATCAAATAAAGGAAACTTGTTTGAGCAATGGTGGCACCTATGAGGAGAAGCAAGATTGTACAAATTGAAAGATAAAGGGCTGGAATAGGACCAAAAGGACCGGGATTGGTTTGATTAGGAAAGATTTAAAGCCACATAAATTAACTGAAGATATGATTTTGATCAATTAGAGTGGCACAACAAGATTTGTGTTGCCAATGCAACAATTTGGAACAGGGCATCATTGTTGTTGCCATCAATGTTGTTGCTGTTGTTAATTATCACAGTAACATGTTTGCTACTAATAAAAAGGGTGGGAAAGAAACTAGAGATTTCTTCCATTCAGCTCTGGCAGAAAGCAGCAGGGGAAACGAGGAGCAGCAGCATTTAGTTTTTTCAGTTTTTTGAGCAGCAGCAGTCTCTAGTTGTGTATACATTTCATATACTGTACTATAGCCAAGCACTTAGAGATTTATGTTTTGACTAATACAATGATAGAACAACTTCTATGCTATTGCTAGTGAGATCATATAACCATCAGTGTTAAGAAACTTATGTTTGTTCATTTTTTGGACATGCCAGCTATATGACTTCTATCTCAAGCACTAGTTTAAGAAAAACAGATCAGGCACATGATTTCCAATAAATAAAATACAAAAAAAAAAAAAAAAAAAAGTGAACGCAATAATAATGGCGTTTCTTTTCTTGATGTTCACTCTAAGAAAGAGAGGGGTGTGAATTTGTTCGAGTACGTGTCCAAGAGGAAATAGAAATAAAAAGAGATAAATGAAAGCAATACCTTCAACATTGTCTGATGGGAGCCAGTACGAAGAGCAAAATGCCACACTATTGCAGATCTGACGAAGTTTTAGAATAACAGCACGTATAGTTGAATAGCTGAACAATACCCTGTCCCTGTTGATATAGTCGTGGACAGTCTTCTTGGCTTCTGCTTCCATCCGGTCATAATGTTTACTTTCTTCTACAGAAAGGTCCACAAAACACGTCTCTAGAGCTTTGGGTGGCAGTCCAATTAAAGCTCTGTCTTTAGTTCTTCGCAAGGAAATCATTTTCATTAAGACCTGAAAGATATGTTGAAGTGAATTATGAAGCAATATGGAAAAGAAACACTAGTGTGGCTACTAATTGGGTCTGAAAATGATCCCCCATCTCTCTATATCTACAAAGTAAATTCTATGGAATTCAATAGAGATGAAAATTTATTCAAGAAACATGTAATTGAAATAGTTAGCATTGGTGCATGTGATTTAATAATTTGTGAGAAATATTTCAACTAATTGATTGATGAAGGATTGAATTAATTCTTTACAAAAATTTCCAAGAATTCTGTTTCAGATTTTAACCACAAGATTTGCACGCATGGGAAATAAAATTTAATTGTTTTTGTCAGCCATTTTACTATTGCATGGCCAGAATTTACTTTTCAAATTATTCAATTTTCCCATGGCCTGACATGTCTTACTTATTTCTGTTAGATATACTATGCCATATCTTATCAAGGGAGGACGACCAGATCTGTTGTTCCGATCTTCTTCTTTTCTCCTCTTATTCTCTGTTCTTCTCTTCCTCTTCCTTTCCCTACTCCATCTTTCTGTAACTGGTTTGTCTCTAATACCTTATACTTTAAGGGTACCAAAGCTTAGGGCTTGATCTTGTTCATCTTTCTCTCTTAGAGATTAGTGGTACTGCTCACAGATACCGTTCACACGATGCTGTTCACAAGATATTGTCAGCAAGCATTTTTACTGCTGATTGATGTTTTACACCACAGATTTTGTGCCTGCATATTTTACCCATGTAAGCAGGAAGTTTGAAGGGTTTATGGTGGTTGATTGAAGTGGTTATGATTGCTGAAGGTGTTTAATGGTGTTGTGAAGATTTATTCTAACCTACTCCAAGGTGGTTAAAATTTTTAAAGACATGTATGATGGTGTGATAACTAGGGTGAGAGTGGTGGGCAGCAAGAGAAATGAGTTCCTAGTAAAGGTGGGTTTACATCAAGGGTCAGCTACGAATGCCTATCTTTTTGGTTTAATCAAGAGGAGGTGCCTTGGTGTATGCGTTTTGCAAATGATGTGGTTTCGTTAGACCAAACCAGAGAGGCAATAAATGCAAAATTAGAGGTATGGAGCAAGGTTTTAAGTATCGGTTTCGAATTGGGTTTCGGCTCGATCCAAAATCAAATCATATCAGCCAATACGATATGACTCGGCGAATGTGGACCGATACAGACAGATACAAAACTAAAATAATTTAAAAAATCAAAACAATTATAAAAATAAATTATTCTTTTTATAGAAAAAATTAGAAAATAAACATTAAAATTAAATAAAGCGTAAATAATTTGCAATCTCAATTCGAACGAACCTTAAATAATATTTAAAAAACTTAGTATTATCAGTTTATGTCACACTGCATAATGCATATAAAGTATCATGATTCATTATAAAGAAACTAAAGCTAACAAAGTAAAAAAAAAAAGATACATGATACATCTTTATGTGAAAGAAAACTCCAACAGGTTTTTTCCATTGGAAAGGTCCACTATCGTCCAAGTATCATTTTCTAGAAGGGCCATCATTTCTTCCACCACAACAACCTTCCATTTCAGATTAGCTAATGCCTCTGCAACAATGCTACATAGACGATAAAGACGCAACAAAAGCTCGAAATGATAGAAATAGATCATGATAGGAGATAAAATGCGAGACATGATGAGCAGTAAAAAAGATACAACTCATAACCCCCTTGTGGATAGCAATTGGAAGATCCAAATCATTAGGAGAATTAGGAACAACAGAATTACCTGACAGTAGAATGACGACCTTTCTGCCTCAGACTCTAGAAGGATACTTGGATTTGATCCTCAAGATTCTAACGTTAATGAATTTTGAGTCTCCGACACATTCGTCCTCCTAGTATACACCTACAGAGCTTTCAGGAACAAAAAGGTGCCTTTCTTCCTCAACCAAATTATTCTCACTCTAGAGAAAGGTACAAGCTGAAGAGAAATTCGTTTTAGACTCAAAGAAGGTGACATCCCTTGGAACATTATATCTCTTAGCGACCGGATCAAGACACTTATTCCCATTTTCTGTTGGAAAATGCCTAAGAAAATCCCGTGAACAGCTTTAGCATCAAGCTTGGTATAAGTTGGACCAAGGAGATGGATAAAAAAAGACAGCCAAACATTTTAGGAGGAACAGGAACTGGTGGTTGAACTGGATAATTTTTTTGAAATGGAGTCTGAAAAATAAGTACCCTTATTGGCATTTAGGTTCATGAGGCCAACCGTAGTGAGAACAGAATTCGACAAAGACTTTTATCACGAGTAGCTAGGTGCAAACGACAAGCGATCTCCAAAACATAACGCCCATTTTTGAGGAGTATACAATGTTGAACTCTGACTAACTGCACCATGCTCATCTAGGTATTAATTGAGATGTTTTTCAACATATTCCTTAGCATTTTCAGACCTGGAAACCTCTATAAGTTTGTGGAAATGAGTCTCCACCATTTGATGGAAAGCTTTAAAAATCGTGGCACCTCATCTCTTGATTTCATCAAATTGTCCAGGTGAACCGAGAATAATCATCCACAAAAGAAATAAAATATCTGAGTCCCTCCACTGAAACAGTAGAAGAGGGTCCCCACACATCAAAATGCACAATAGCAAAAGGAGAATCAGATCTTTTATTACTTCGTAAAAGAGAAGTTCTACAGTGTTTAGCCAATTGACACACCCCACACTGTAGACAACTCAAAGACACTGACTCAAACAACTAAGGAAATAAAGCTTTCAAAGATGGAAAAGGACAAATCTACTATGCCATAACATAATTTGAACTTCATTCGTATTAAACCTTTACTGTTAAACTATAACGCCATTGATTGCAACTTACGGAAATTCAAGAGATAAAGGCTCAATACTCGGCGTCCACTATCGACCTTCTTCGTCGAAATCAGATCCTGAAAAAAAATAATAATCTGGAAGAGAAATCACACTACATTTCATGGCTTTTGTCAGGGAACTGACAGAAAGTAGATAGCTAAATAGATTAGGAACATGAAAAACAGATAACAAATACAATTCATTCAAGAATTTGATGTCTCATTTTCCAGATACAATAGCAAAGGAATCAGCAATTCAAACTTTTTATTTACCAGAGGAGAGATTATAAGAGGAAATAGAGAGGATATACCGGTCATGTGACTAGAGGAATCCGAGTCAATGACCCAGGATGCATTAGTGGAGGAAAGAAACACATGGTACACAGAGGCATGAGTACCTGAATCTACAAAGGCAGTGAAGTGTGTGAAGCACCTTCAAGTAGAGTAAGCATGCTTCCTAGTCGATTTTTTTCTTGCGACTCTTGTTAAAGTTTTCTGGATTTCCAACTAAATACCAGCATCTTCCTTTGTATGTCCTGGTTTTCAAAATGATTATATTTCACTTTGGTTCTCTTGTCTGCCTCTCTTTGCTGTCCTCTTTTACTGACCGTCCAGATGAAGATATCATGGATACTATTCAAGTTTTAGGCATCATAACTGGTCTTCTGCTTTCCTCACTTTGAACAACTTAGTACACCTCATCCAAAGATGGAAGAGAACCTCGGCCAAGAATCTGAACCCCCATACCTCATATTCTTGATTCAGCCCAGCAAGAAATTCAAACACTATACTGCTCTAAGAGTTTCCTA
Organism: Pachysandra terminalis; assembly: GCA_031762675.1. Classification (NCBI taxonomy): domain Eukaryota; kingdom Viridiplantae; phylum Streptophyta; class Magnoliopsida; order Buxales; family Buxaceae; genus Pachysandra; species Pachysandra terminalis. The sequence goes on from JAUPMG010170137.1 coordinate 16,424, forward strand.
TAGTCCTTTGCATCAGCTAAACACTCTCAAGGCATCATTTGATATTGATCTAGTTCCTCCCATATAGCTTGCAGAGCCGGGAGATAAGATGTAAGACAGTGTTGTCCCTGATGAAGACTATATACTTCAGAGTTTGTATAATCTTGCAGTGTTCTTCCATTGTGAATCAATAGAAGCAGCCTTGTCCCAAATATTCTTTGCAGAATCAAAAAATAGGAAGCCCCTTCAAACCAATGCTGTCATTGAGTGAAGAAGCAAGAAATAATAATCAGGTTGTTTGTTCCCACTACTCATATTGAGGATCAGTCATAGGTGGAACAACTTTGCTCCCAATTGGGTATCTAAACTTCCAACATCCACCAATATACAATTTGGGAAACTTAGACGTCACCGGAAAATGGATCCCATCCAATCTTACAAAGTGATCAGAAAATTTGGATTATCACCAACATCCCATTAACTTAAGCATTACTTGGATCACCTATGTGAGGAGAAGAGACTTCAGAACTGCTGTCCATTTAATTAGAACAAGCTGAGCACACGATGAAGTAGTAACTCTTACAAAAAACAAGAGAAGATACCACGAACATAGTTTGATCCAAAAATACAGTAAACTCTACTGTAAATCAGCAACGACAAACCTGTACACTTACAGCTCTTTTTAGATCATCAAGAAAATTTAACCTCAAACACTAACTCCAGTCCTTAAACCCTAGCAGTCAGCAATATGAGTCATTGTAACATCAGATTTACACTAGGAATGTAGGGTTGCTGATGTCACAAACCCCATATTCTTTGTTGTTGAAGACAAACCAAGTAAAAGAGCAGCAGAACCATAGGTGTAATCTGATAATCTGATTTCCTTGGTAAACAGTACCCATCAACAGTGTGGCATGAAGAGTACCCACAAACAATGAAACCATGATAGCAAACTGTAAACAAAATTAAATCTGTGAGTGTTAAATTCAAAGCTAGAAGTAGAACGAAAACAGAAACAGAACACCAAAGTAGCGAGGTTCGGCTTAATGTGCCTAAATCCTCGGGAGAAAAACGCACACACACGGATGTGGTTTTGCCTTGTTTATTCAATGATTTATAATACAATGTTGCAGTACAAAGTAGGAAAAAGAGAGAAAAGGAAAGATATGAGAATAGAAAGAAGAGAGAATAGGAAAGATAGAAGAATGAAAAGAATGGGATTGAAAAGAGAAGAGAATCAATATGTTGCTAAGTTAATATGGAGCATAATAAGGAAACAGTTGGGAAAGATTCATGGTTCCTTGATTAGCTCCAATACCACCCCCACCCCTGCCCTCAAGTTGGAGCATGGATATCCAACATGCCCAACTTGCCAATTAAATGCTGAAAACGATCGCGACCCAATGCTTTCGTGAAAACGTCTGCTGGTTGTTCATAAGTGTGTAAATGGGTTGTTGCAATGAGTCCGGATTGAATCTTTTTCACGGATGGAATGACAATCCAATTCAATGTGCTTGGTCTGTTTGTGAAAGACAGGATTAGCAGCGATGTGCAGGGCAGCTTTGTTATCGCAATATACAGTGGCGGAGCGATCATGTGAAACTCCAAGATCTGTGAGAAAATATTTTAACCAGGTGATTTTACAACTGAGAGAAGCCATAGCACAGTATTCAGCCTCAGCAGAAGAACGAGAGACAGTTGCCTGTTTCTTAGTTTTCTAGGAAATGGGACTGGTACCTAGCATAGTACTGTAACCATTGGTAGACCTCATGGTCATAAGGCAACTATCCCAATCAGAGTCACAATAACCAGATAAATTAAGTGAAGTTGAGGAGGAAAACATAATGCCCAGGCCAGGTGTCACTTTAAGATAACAAAGCAACCGAACAACAGCGGCATAGTGAGGCTAAAGTAGTTGATGCATGAATTGGCTTAATATGTGGATGGTATAGGTGATGTTGGGTCGAGTGATCGTTAAATAAGACGACGATAAGAAGAAGGATCGGTCAAGGTCGTACCATCTGTATTAGACAACTTCAGGTGCTGTTCAATTGAAAATCAACAGGATGAGCTCCTAACATACCAGCATCATGTAAAAGTTCGAGGGTGTACTTGTGTTGGCTTAGGAGGATGACTTTGGAAGAGCGTGCAACCTCTATACCAAGAAAAAGTTTAAGAACACCAAGGTCCTTGAGTGGAACTGAGATTGCAGGCTCTGCTTGAATTGATGAATGTCTTTGGGATTATCTCCAGTAATAATAATATCATCCACACAAATCAGGAAATGAAGGAAAGAATGAGCGAAGACTTTGCTAAAAAGAGAATAATCAGCACGGGATTAAGTGAAACCAAAAGCAACAAGGGATGATGAGAGCTTGGAGAACCAATTTCGAGAGGCCTGCTTCAAACCATACAGAGACTTTTGAAGCTTGCAAACCATACCCCCATGATCTTTAGAAAACCCGGGTGGAATTTTCATATAGACTTCTTCATCTAGATCACCATGAAGAAAGGTGTTGTTGACATCAAGTTGATGAAGAGACAATTACTTAATGGAGGCAACAGCAAGTAAACAACGGACTGTGGTCAATTTAGCAACAGGGGTGAAAGTCTCATGATAACCCAACTCCTCCTTTTTCGTGTAGCCTTTAGCAACTAAACGTACTTGTAGCGTTCAATAGAGCCATCAGGACGATGTTTAATTTTGTAGACCCATTTGCATCCGATGGGTGTTTTTTGGGGGGGGCAAAGGTGTCAAGAGCCATGTTTCGTTGCCTTCCAAAGTACGAATCTTAGCAACCATGGCATCTCGCCAATGAGGAGAGTGCATGGCAGTGGTGAAAGAAGTGGGTGTAATGTGAGGGCTAATATAAGAAAGAAAAGCATGATGGGAAGAAAAAATACGATCATAAGATAAAGAATTAGATAGAGGATGAGCAGTACCTGACTTCGAGGAGGAAGATGTAGTAGTAGACGTGGTAATGGATGAGCAATGATAGTCCTGCAAATAAGATGGTGCATGAGTAGTGCGACTGGAGCGTCTTATGGTAGTGGGTTGGAACCGGTGATTATTCAGATGGAGGTGAAGGAGTGGATGCCAGAGGTAGACTAATAGAAAAAGAGATATCATGGTCAGGTTCGGAAGAGGGAAGTGGAAGAACGGGATGGTGAGGGAAATGATCAAGGGGTAATGTATTATAGGGAAATAAGTGCTCGTGAAACATGACATCGCAACTCACATAAACTGAGTGGGTCTCTAAATCATAAATGCGATAACCCTTTTGTGCAAACAGGTAGCCAATAAAAATCCCTACACGGGAACGAGTGTCAAAAACACGTAAGCTAGTGTCAAAAGGTTATGAACCAAGCAAAATTTCATGGGGAATTTTTTCAAATAAAAGAGGTGTTAGCATTTTTTTTATGAGGTAAGTAGCAGTGAGTACACAATCCCCCCAAAATTGCAAAGGTAGATGAGCCTGAAAACGCAAAGCATGAGCAATTTTGAGGAGCTGACAGTGCTTACGCTCAGCCACCCCATTTTGTTGAGGGGTGGAGACAAAAATGTGTTGGTGAAGGACATCATTATCTTTAAAGAATTGTTGCAATTCAATAGTAAAAAATCTTTGCCATTATTGGTCCTAATGGTTTGAATGTTGCAATTATATTGATATTTAATCAATAAAAAGAAATGTGGTAAAAGAGTTGGTGTCTCAGATCTAAAACGCATCAAAAATACCGAAGTGCTACGGGAATAGTCATCAACAATGGTGAGAAACTATGAGCACTGGACAGAGAAGGGGTCCAATATCCACACCAAATATCACAATGAATTAAATTCAAAATACGAGATGTAGAAATAGAACTAATAGGAAAAGGTAGCCTTGTCTGCTTTGCCAAGGGACAAATATGACATACACATTTATCAGAAGCCGGGAGAAAACGTAGAGACTAAGCCAAAAATTTCAACCGAGCAGGAGAAAGGTGACCTAGCCGCCAATGCCATATATCAACCGAGCCACAAGATGAAGAAGAGACAAAATTTACTGAGGGTGCTTCCAAGATATAAAGTCCGCCACGTTATCTACCCAATCCAATCGTCTTCCTCGTGGATTGGTCCTGGAAGATGCAAAAATCAGGAGAGAAGGTGACAATACAACGAAGTGAGCCGGTTAATTGACTAATGGGTTATAAGTTATAGCAAAAGTTTGGAACATAAAGGAAATTTTGTAAGCATAATTTATCTAACAATGTAACTTATCCGATATGAGAAATAGGAATAGATTGACCATTAGGCAAGGTGATAGGGTGCATAGAGTCATGTGGAGAAAGAGAAGAAAAATATGATTTGGAACAGGCCATGTGGTGTGTGGCACCAGTGTCAATAATTCAATGAGAAGCAAAGGAACTTGATAAGCAAGCAACACTACTTGCAAGGTTGCTCATAGGAGAGGGAGCACCTGTACTGAGTAAGGCCAAGAGTTGTTTGTACTGTTCTTGGGTGAGAGGTGGTGCTGGAGAAGGTAGCAAGCCTGTGGAGACATCGGTGGCTTAAGGAGTAGATGCATTTGCTGCTATTATTCTAGGTGTCTAGGTGAGTGACCATCCTTTTGCTATGGCTTTCGTGGGGGACAACCATGGAGACGATAATAACGATCAATAGTGTGGTTTTTCTCTACCACAATGATCACACTTGAGTTTTGGCCGAGATCTACCACTATTGTCACTAGTGATACGATGGCTGAGGAAGAGGCAGCGAGAGCAGCAACATCATTTGGTGGTGGTGCGGTGTGCAAATCTCGTTGCTTTTCTTATTGAAGCAAAAGAGAGTAAGCCCGGTTCACAGTCGGAAGGGGGTCCATAACAAGAATCTGACTTCTAATGGGAGCATAGGAATCATTCAACCCAATTAAAAACTGTATGACCATCTCTCGTTGATGGATGTCGACAATGGTCTTGCCGTCTTGGAAGACCCACAAGTGCAAGGTGGCACTGTATTGTATGAAGATAACTCATCCCAGAAGGCTTTAAGGGTGGTGAAATAATGAGCCATAGAAGAGGTACCTTGTTGATGAGTTGCAATGGCACGAGATATTTGACAAATCCTTGGAGCATTCTGTTGGGAAAAATGATCACATAGTTCGGATCATACTTCTTTGGCAGTATCCGCATACATGATGCTGTTGGCAGTGTCAATATGAACAGAATTTAGGAGCCAGGAATACACCATTTGATTGCAGCATTCCTACTGCGAGGCTTTGAAATCAGTTGATTGGGGTTTAACAATACTACCATCAACGAAGCCATACTTGTGCTTACCGAGAATTCATGTTAGAATTAGGAGACATTTTTGTATTGTTGCATCTTCATAACCAAGGTTTTAAGTTTCGATTTCGCCCGAAATTTCATCCAAGGGGAAATGGCAAAATTTCGGCGAAAGTTCGCTAGATTTCGCCAATATTTCGGCGAAATCTAGGAAATACCACCATTCCTTGGGGAAATGGCGATATTTCAGAGGCATGCCGCCGAAATTTAAAACCATGTTCATAACCATGCTAGATTTATGTGTTTGATTGCACTGTCAAGATATTCAGCGTTCCATACACATATTTCATTGATCATATAACTTTACATGACTCTTATGATATGGTTATAATTGCATGAATAATGTATTAGATATTCATGCTTTTGTATGTAACAACATGAGTCACAGGCTTAAGATTTCTGATTGAGCCTCAATAGCTCACGTTTTCATGCGAAAACATTTCAAGTCAACATTAAAGATAGGAGCTACGATGCTGGGATTATGGACATATTCATTTATAGACATCGTATTTGGGATTTGGTTATGTAATTAATTTTAAAAGATCAAGTTGTGGTTTATTTATTATGATTCAAGTTGATGTAAGGATTTTGGAATTCCAATTTTATTCAGTCTTTTGTGTTGCTTTATATTACTCTAATGTTGCATTAAAAATGATGATTGTGATCCGTTTCCGAATTCAAGCGCTGGAAGATCTGTGAGCAAATATAGATTATTGTGCTACGGGTTTTGGGGTGTGACACAGCCCCAGAGAGAGAACTGATCATTCCTAATAGCTTGAAGAGAGTGAGAGAACCTTAGTTCCTATTAAGAGATCACCCTCTCTATCCTCTCCATCTCTTACAAGGATTTGAGCATTCCATACTCATGTGTTAGAGAAGATAGCCATTCACATGGCTAGAGACCAAGTGGCATAGGTTGCTCCTGTAAGAACTTGCAAGACAAGTGTTGTGATAGGACTGTCGGACGGATGAAGAAAATAAGGAGTCGAGGGGAGTTGATGCCTCCTTGGGATTCGAACTCTCAACCTCTTGCTCTGATACCACGTTAAATTCAAAGCTAGAAGTAGAACGAAAGCAGAATACCGAAGTAACGAGGTTCGGTTTAATGTTCCTACGTCCTCGGGAGAAAAACCCACACGCACAGATGTGGTTGCTCCTTATTCAATGATTTATAATAAAATGTTGCAGTACAAAGTAGGACGAAGTGAGAAAAGGAAAGATATGAGAATAGAAAGAAGAAAGAAGAATAGAAAGAAGAGAGAATAGGAAAGATAGAAGAATGGAAAGAATGGGAGAGAAGAGATGAGAGAATCAATATGTTGCTAAGTTAATATGGAGCATAATAAGGAAACAGTTGGGAGAGATTCATGATTCCTTGATTAACTCCAATAGTGAGAAACGATTGAGAGAAGGAGAAAAAGAGGAGGATAAGAGAAGAAAAGAACTAGAGTAAGAACAGACTCTCAGGGTGTTCTCTCATCTTATTTGAAATAAGTGGTTGATACTAATGACTATAATGCCCCTGAAGTTTCATAAAAATAACAACTATAACCCTAAACGACTAACTATTTTCTACATTTATACTCAAGAATAAGTGGTTGAAGATGACTCGTTGACAAGGAAGATTGGAGAATGGTGATCAAAGTTTCATTTTTCAGGTAATCCTAGCTTTGTCTTTTGTTAGAAGCTAAAAGCTCCGAGGTAGGTTCTAAAGGTGTGGAACAAAGAAATGTTTGGGAGGATGGATAAAAAATGCGAGTTATTTTGGAGTCCATAAAGAAGCTGCACGGCAAGGAGGAAAAGAGTGAATTAAAGTCCAAGGAGTGGGTGGACATGGAAAATCTCAAAGTGGAGTTCAAATATGTAGCCTATGTTAATGAAATTTGTTAAAGGAAGAAATCGAGGCTGTTTAGCTCAAAGCTGAGGCAAAAGTACACTTTTTTTCCATAGTATGGCTATTGAAGAATAGGGAAAATTGTAGACTCAAGGTGGATGGAGTTGTAAAAGAGAAGAAGGAAAAATGAAAGCTGTGGAAGACCATTATTCAAATTTATATAAAAGGACTACAGATTATGGACCTTTTCTAGACAGTGCAGATTTCAGTTGCTCATAGGAGAAGAGGAATGATTGCTTGGACAGGCCAATTATAAAGGAGGAGGTACATGGAGTGATCAGAGAGATAATTGGTGATACACCCTAGATCCTCATGGGCTATCTCTAGTTTTTATAAGATATATTAAAAAGTGAAAAATGGGATTTTATGAAGGTAGTTGTTGATAAACACTTACTCTAAAAGCTTAAGTTGTTAGAGAACGGCACAATAATGTATATCGGGCTCCGCATGGAAACAACACACCCACAGGAGAACACAAGGCACCGAGGCAAACACAACCACACACCCCCAGGATTCGAACACTTGATCTCCTGCTCTGATACCATGTTGATAACCACTTACTCTAAAAGCTTAAGCTCTTAGAGAACAGCACAACAACGCATATCAAATGGTTCAACAATATGGAACATTTATGTAATGTTAAT
>JAUPMG010170138.1:0-10614 GCA_031762675.1 Pachysandra terminalis
ATAAGTATACCCTTCAACTTCTCATCACAATTCACCAGATTCCTGTTGTTTGGATCCTGCAAAAGAAAAACAACCCAACATTTCCCACGATGGATTGAGCTCTTTTTTCAGAAGGCGTTGAAATCCAGTACAATCTGCAACACTATAAAGCACTTGGATATTGGGGTAAATACAGTTACATGTGTGAGTGTGTGTGTGTTGATGTGAGCACTGCTTTAAATCACAAGCCTGTGAAAAAAAAAAAAGAACAAGAAGAACCCGAGTATCAAAATCCATATGCCCCAAAATACAATATTGATACTTGAGGATTTAAAGTCATGATTGTCATTAACAAGCAACAGTTAGATTAGGTATACAGCTACAAACACCAAAAATAAATCAAAGAACCTAATTGCGTGTTTCATCAAGAACAGTTCAAATGTGATTTTTCTCTCCCATCTATGAGCTACAGATTACGACCTGAAAAAGACAGTGGAAATTGAATTTCTGAGGCACAAATGGTCTCTTCCATCCATTCCCCATGGACTAGAAAGGTGGACAAAAAGGTTTCTCTTTAACTATTTGGACGAAGAAGTATCCATCAAATTGTTTTTTGCCATCCTCAAATTCAAATGAGCTCCTAGAATCCCCTGGATGAAAGATATACTCCTAAATACAGATGGACTTTGGAAGGGACCAGTCTAGCTTTAAATGTATGTACAAGGACCACTTGCATACTCCAATCTTCGCTATTGTAGCAAGCTGTTCCTACTTCGTCAAGTGTCTCAGATATTATAGACACGGTTCAATTGCCGGTAGAATTTTGTTATCGACAGGTTTAGAGGCTTATCCGTTGATGACATGATAAGGTACTGGAGAGGTGTTGATCTTTATAGTCCAGTGTTTCGGTCTTATCTGAACAGTTCGATCCCTCCACCTCCGGGACCAGCCTAGCGGGATCATCTCTGGTTAATCCGGGTCCTTCAGATGTTGAAGGGTATTCAGAGATCATAGGGATGATGATGTATTCCAATCCCATTGAAGAAAGAACTCTATTAGAGAAGAGGCTACTTCTCTTTTCGTTCGTCACAAGGATGCTAAGAAGCTTAACTTGATGAATCTTAAGGTGAAAGGGAACTCTGCCACAACCAGAGCATGTGTCAATCAGTTCTTGCAGTCTAAGTCTATCTAATACAATCGGAGTGGTCGGATCAATTGATAAATATCTCATTCTCAGGGTGCATAGATTGGCTAACTCAATGGTGAGTAGTGTTGCCAAAGGAAGTATGGAAGGAGGATTTTGATTTTGGGGATTACTTTAGCAGTGTTGTTTTTTTTTTTTTCCATTTCTTTCTCGGGGTGTTCTTTTCCTCTTTGTTTCGGGCTGCATAATTTGATCAGCCTGGATTGTATGGTTGCTCTCCAGCTTTGCTCTTAATAAAAGGTGAAGCTATTTATCATGAAAATTAAAAAATAAAAATAAAGTGTGAACTGAAAGGAGTTGTGGGAAGCCCGGAATAGAAATTCTAGAAGATTAAAGGTTGTAAACAATTCTAAGATAGAGGCTGATCATTTGAACCATAGTGCTGACTGACCATAATTAGTTAATTATCCAATTGGTTATAAAGTTTCTATTAAGAAACACTAACGAGACCCTTTCTTTACTAGAGGAAAGCTAATAGAACAGCTAACTTCTGTCTAAAAAGTGTAGTAGAGTATATGAATTAATGTTGCATCCAGAGGACTTTCAAGTGATCTTTCACACATCATGGCTGAATTTGTTAGGGATCATAGATATAAATTGCTTTTTCCTTCAATATATATAGGCGTTCCTTCCTACCATCCTCAACCCCATGTACTCTGACAAGGAAACAATGTATCTAAGTCTAAGAAATATAATGACTATTTTCAGGATATTTTGAAACAAATAATTTAATGAAAGAAGTTTTAAGCGTTATACAGCAAAAAACAAGAAAATAAAACTTTGTTTAATCATTTAAAATTTTTGGGACCCTTGTGTTATTCATTCCAAACAAAAAAATTGGTCCCAATAACGAGACTGAGACACTTAACTTTTAGCATGGATTATTTTTCTCTATAACAATATATTCTTCATAAGAAATAAAATGCTCTTTATATGCTTACATCAACTTTAGACCCCAAGTTTAAACTACCAAAATTAATCTATTAAGGTGCTTTCCACCAAAGTCCTCAGATTAAAACAATGTATAAATATTAATACCTGAATTATCCCAATATTGTCTTCTCAGCTACCCCTTTGTCCCCGAAACGAAAAATTCCAAAATCATGAATATCTTTGCTATACTCTTAATGTTCTTCTGACTAACTTTCCACAATTATTATTTTACACACTGTTGGACCCATCGGATTTAATCGTACTGGTAGAAAACAAATTCCATAAGCTTCATAATGCTAACAACTGGGAATTTAAGAAATTTTAGACCATGATACAGTCAATTTTTTTTTTTTTTTTTATAAACATACAGTTAATTTGATAGCCACTTATAGTTTATAGTTATTAATTTACTACTCATCTATCTAGATTAATAGGATAGACTTTTTCCCAAGGACCTCAAATTATAGAAATGTTACTATGATTGCTGTACATGTTTAGTATAACCCAAACGCTTTCTACCCATGATTTGATTCAATTTAGGAACTCTAAGTGAATCTGATGAGAGTAAGTCTGCAGGCATAAACATAAACAGTACTGACAAGAACGCTTCAACTCATACTTCAATCTACGACACTCTCTATGTTAATACTCTAGAACTGAATTTGTTAACCCTGTTGTTTTGATAAGAGACTGAGCATTTGGGACTTGGGTCTTGGGACAACATAGCATGTTCATAATCTATCAAAAGCTCAATGTTCATAGTTAATTTGCCATGGAACAAGCAAGATGTAGACATGTTATATATAAATAAACAGAGATCAAGAACCCTAAATCAACACATCTGTTCAAATACTCAAGCTAGATGAAACAATATAATCACAGAACAAAACACAAACACATGGAAGGATCGGTTGGAAACCTGGAGATTGTTGGTCTTGATGTAGGACCAGACGCGCCTGAAACAACCCAAACGGGAAATCTGAGACTGGCCGACGAACTCTCGAAGGTTTGAAGGTAGATTTACGAGGTCGATCAGGTTCGCGAGCTTCTTTGGGTTCTCTGTGATGCTTTTCTTCAGCTTCTGTGGCAGCATCTCTCACTCCCTCTCGAAATGCACCCAAGGTACTCGATATTCTCTCCCTAGGTTATAACTTACAACATAAAATAGAATATACCGCTCGTTCCACTTTATCATGCACTACTAGGGCTGCCAATTTGTATGGGCCAGCCCATGGCCTGTTTGGCCCTCCCCATGCTATCTCAGGGCTCGACATCGTCGCGACTTTGGAGCGTGAAAGGCTGAAAGCTGCAGCATCAGCTACAGCGCAGATCCATACGCATTATGTATCTATTGTTGTGTGGATGTGTGCCAACGCATCTACTCTTTTTAAAGCCGGATGTATTAACGCCGCATTTACGATGCCATTGGACGCATGGATGTTCCTTGTAGCTTCCACGTTCTAGATGAACATTTATTTTTTTTGATAAATGGAAAGTCTTTAATGGTCCGTTTGGATCGCAGGATTTCAGGGGTGCAAATTGGAATTGGCAGCTGTGAATTTCAATTCTGATGTTTGGATGACCAATTCCCATGGGAATTTTAAATCACATGTGCATTCTAATACCACACAATTTTCACAGTTCATTAGAATTTTCTTTTTTTGATAAATGATGAATTATATAAAATCAAAGGAGAAGAAAAGAAGACAATCATCCAACCTAAGCAGCTAGTCTCAAGCTTGGAGCAAAAAGTAAAATTACATAGGAAAACCTCCCAAGACAGCCAAAAAATTACCAATTCTACTACCTACTTCACCCAACATATCAATTTTCCTGCATCATCTCTATAGAAGGAACCCCCTCAAACATCAAATTTCTCCTCGCACCCCTCCTAGCGAAGCTCTCTACCGCCATGTTGGCCCCATGAGACACTAGATGGAATGAGATGTTCCGATCTCTGCTCATCGACCAAGCAAAACGAACAAGGTGTGCAAATCTCCAGTCATAAAAACTAGGCCTCCCCCAACTAGTCAATAATAGACGCCGACGAACTCTCCACAATCAGGTCACGGTAGTCCTGAACCTGAGCAAACCTCAAACCAGCCACCAAAGTACTCCTCACCATCTCCCCACTATCATTGGGGCCAGAAAAAGCAAACAAACACGCCCCCTCACTGTCTCTGAACACCCCCCAACACCAGACAAACCGGAAGACTACACAACAGCCTCGGCAAAATTGAGCTTCAGCTTCCCAACCACCGAAGGACACCAAACAGATAGTGTCACGGCTGGGAAGATGTCACTCACAGCAATCCTATACCACTCTCTCCGAATAGACGTCATCGATATGCCAGCAAACTATGGCCTCACTGAGGCCCACGAAGCAATCGCCACTACAATCCCCTCAACCACACTCGATGTCAAGGAGCATGAATCCTGAAAAATCCTCTGGTTCCGCTCTCTCCAAATGTACCAAATAATGGCCTGAAAGACCAGACAATACAAGATGCAGCCCCGCTCAACCAATCCAATGAATCTCCACTAAGCCTGCAACTGGAAAATACCTTCTGGCATGACCCACACCCTCCTGATACACCTCAAGAAAAAGCTCCATATCTCTGATGCCACAACACAATGAAGGAATAAATGATCATGATTCTCCTCCGCCTCTTTACAAAGGAAGCACATATGAGGTGAAAAAGCCATGAATCTCCTCCTCCTCTGGATCATATCCGCCGTGTTAATCCGATGAAGAAGTGCTGACTAGACAAGAGCCCTGACTCTAGGGGGTGCAGGAACAGACCACACAGCATGGGCAGAAAAAGAAATAGGGGGGCCTCAATCTGTTAGCTCTAAACTGACTGAAGAACGACCTACACGAAAAAATACCTTTCGGGTCCAAGGACCAAATCCTCCTATCCGGCCAGTCCTGGGACACTCAAAGGACATCACCAATGGCCTCAAAGAAAGAGGCCAACTCTGTTAACTCCACCTCCCTGATATCTCTGCGTAAAGGGAGATTCCACACAAGATCGGATTCCGATCAAGAAAGAACCTCACACACCAGAGCGGACTAAAACTAAACCAATCTAAATACTCTAGGAAGCTGGAGACAAAGCGGAGTCTCCTCAAACCACAAATCAAACCAAAAGGACACAGAGGAACCACAACCCACCAAAAACCGAACCATAGAGAGGAAGATAGGGGCCAACTCCAAAATCGCTTTCCACGGGCTAGCCGAAAGCACTATTGCATTAAGATTAAGGTCTCTCCCATTCACACGGGTTCCATACTTACTAACAATCATCTTGCACCACAAATTATCCCGCTCATCGTTAAACCTCCAAAGCCATTTAGCCAACAGCACCGAGTTCCAATCCACTGTGTTACCCAAGTTCAGACCACCTAATTCCTTCGTCTTACACACCTCCTCCCACTTTATCAGATGATCCCTCCTCTTACCATTCCCTTCCCACAAAAATTTCCGCTGGACCTTCTCGATAAAAGATGCTACCCCTTTAGGCATCCGAAACAGGGACATTTAGTACACGAGCAAGTTAGCCATGACGGCTTGAATGAGGGTAATCCTACCACCCAAAGACAAATAATTCCTCTTCCAATCAGCCAACCGATGTTCTATTCGCTCAACTACAGGGTCCCAAAAGGCAATCGATCTAGGATAACCCCAAGGGAATCCCCAAGTATGACAAGGGCCACACCCCTTCCCCACAACCTAACTCTGCGATACACTCTCCTAACAACTCCTCCTCCACATGTATGCCCACCACTGAGGTCTTCTCCAGATTAATCTTCATACCAGACATCATTTCAAATACTCTAAGGATGCTTTTAACCCAACTAACCTGTTGAATATCCGCCTTGATGAACAAGATTGTATCATCAGCAAACTGGAGGTGGGACACCTCCATCATATCTCTCCCTACCCGAAATCCTCTAACAAGATCCCTCTGCTCCGCTAAACCCATAAACCAACTGAACACATCCCCAACCAAGGTGAATAGGAAAGGCGAAAGATGGTCACCCTGTCTAATGCCCCTAGAAGACGGGATAAAACCATGAATAGAGCCATTAAAAAGAAAAGAGATGCATACATTCCTCAGATAGCCCGCAATCCAACGTCTCCATCTCACTCCAAAGCCCTTCCAATCCAAAATATGATCCAAGAAATCTCATTCCACCCTATCGTAAGCTTTTCCAAGTCCAATTTAATGACCAAACCCGGACACCCTACTCTAAATCTCTCCTCCACACACTCCACTGCCACCAGAATACTATCCGCAATTTGCCTCCCCTTAATAAATGCACTCTGATGGGGAGAAACCAATTGAGGAAGCACCGCCCTCGACCTAATCGAATAACTTTGGCTATAATTTTATAAAGGCTAGTGGTAAGACTGATAGATCTAAAATCCTTAATATCAACGACCCCAATCTTCTTAGGGATAGAACCATAAAAGTATCATTTGTAGCCTTATGGATAATCCCACTCTCGAAGAATTCAGAAAAAACTTTCATAAGATCATCCTTAACCACCTCCCAGTTGCTCTGAAAAAAGCCAATCGTGAAACCATCAGGACCCGATGCCTTATCCCTTGCCAATTCCCATACCGCTGCCTTAATCTCCTCTTCCTCGAAGCCTCTTTCCAACCACTGACTATCCTCCACACTCAACAAACCCTCACTCCTACTCTTCAGCACAAAGTCAAACAACTTATTAGATGTGTACAAACGGGAGTAAAAATCAGCTAAGGCAGAAGTAATCTCCTCCTCAGACTCCACTCTCTCATTCCCCACTCTCAAAGATAACAATTCATTCTTCCTTCTTCTACCATTGGCCATTTTATGAAAGAAGCTAGTATTACCATCACCCTCCTTCAACCATTTAACTCAAGATTTCTGCCTCCAGCTAATTTCCTCAAGTTTCAATACATCTTCAAGTTCTTTAATAATCTTCCTCTCCTCTCACCCCTTCCCTAGACAGCGATCTCACCCCTTCCCCCATATCTATCTCCACCATCCTGCCCTGTAACGTAGTCTTTTTATCCCCAATTCTACCAAAGACCTCATTCCAACATTTAATCCTACCTCTCAAGTCTTTAAGACCTCTCATAAACTTAAAACCAGCCCACCTATGATGAACCCCAATAGCATCCTCCCACCAATCCTTGATAGATTCCTTAAAGGAGGGTTGGGACAGCCATATATTTTCAAACCTAAATAGGGACGACCCACTCATAAAATTATCAGTACTAATCTGAATAGGCCAAGGATCCAAAATGGTTCTGGCCAAAAGACGTTGAGAGGTAAAGGGAAAATGTTCATCCCAATCATAAGAGGCCAAAAATCTATCCAGTCTACAACAAACTGGATTGGATTGCCCATTGGACCACAAGAATAGACCACCTTTCAAAGGATAATCCACCAATTCACAAGCCCTAATAACAGAGGAGAATTTCCTCAAACTCCTAGTAACTCTCGTCACACCACTACTTTTCTCACTGATAAACAGGGCCACATTAAAATCCCCAATCAGACACCACGCCCCAACAAAGTTCCTTTTAAGATCCCTAATCTCCTCCCAAAAGCCACCCTGTCCCTCACTCTGTTAGGACCATACACCGCGGACAAAGCCCAAATGAAGCCATCACTCTCATTTTTGAACTGTATAGACAGATTAAAACGACGTCACCAACCAGAGAAATATTATCCCACACTACTAAGATACCCCCAGCCGACCCTATTGATGGCATGAACACCCAACTGCGATCCGTATCCCCCCACAAACGTTTCACCATACCTCGGTCAATGACTTCTTTTTTAGTTTCAATCAACACTGAGATATCTGGTATAACATTAAAACACAAGTCCTTTACCACTCGCTTCTTTTCTACCTTACCTATACCTCTGATGTTCCAACTTATGATCTTCATCAAAAACGCTACCGCTCCACCCTCTTGTCTATCCCTAAAATATCAACAGCTTCCTGTGCAGAAACTGCCTTACCTTTCGCATCATGGATCTCATCCACAACCGTGGAAAAAAACTTTACCATCCTCCCCACCTCACCCTCCTCTACATCCTCAACACCCTCAGGCCCCTCAGAATCAGCCACCTCCCCTACACCAGTAACAACCAAGGGAAGCTGCAGGTCTAAAACCTCCTCCCTAACGCCCACATCACCACCCCCTGCACAATACTACCCTCCTTATTCAACTCATGTTGAAAATGAGTAACATAGTGAATGGGAACAGCTTGCTGAGCAGTCTTAATAACATTTGGAGGCTCAACGAGTGCAGTGATGACCGGTGTTGCAACATAAGAGTTAGGAAGAATGCAATCCAAGGAATAAGATAAAGACTTAGTCTTCCGCAACAAGTGTTGCGGCTTACCTGAGAAAGCAGGACACAGAGAGGAACAAGAGGGCGCGACTTCGATTTAAAATTGCATCCTACACTCAAGATGTCAAAACACTTGTCAAAGGACTGCACTGGAATCGGAGAGCACGCACGGACTGACCCCAAAGAGGATTCAGCAACCTGCTCCACCAATCCACGACTTCTACTACCATCCAAATCGCCAACTTATTCCTCACCAAGCAGCACAGGAGGCGCGCCCACAATATATACTGCTCTTTCAGAGGGCTTTTCCTGGCATAAACCTTATGATAAGTACCAATTCCTCTCGTGGATGTATCAACAACACCTGTTCCTTTACAAACATCACCACCCGTGTACACAGAATTTCTGAAGACTTCCACACCAGCTTCGACAACAGCTCAACGAAATCAAGTGGACAGCTTGTTCAATGGGCGACAATAAATCGTGCAAAATCAATCTCACTTCCTGACCCACCGATTTAGACTCCGCTACCACCAAACTCTGAGGATAAACGAAAAGCACACCTCCGTCCATCACGGCAATGTCAACTCCATCCTTGTGGATTGCCGACGCTATCGCCTGCTCAGTCTGGGAATCGCCACCTTCCGCCTCAATCCAAAGAGAGGGAGAAGACAAAACAGAAGAGGGAATCACTCCACCGCCCACCGACCTCGGACCACCGTACAGATCCACAGAGCCCCACACTGACTTCTCACAGCCACCTATGTTGTTACTAATCGCACACACACACTGGGCCCCCAACCATAACAGGCCCAAAAACATCTACAATCCGCATCTTACCACCCTGGGAAGAACCTACTGAGCCTCGGGCCCCTAACACTGTCAAGACCCGAATCCTAAAGCTCGTCTCACACGCACATGAGCGTGGCTTTAAAACTCCAAGCCGAACTCTCACCCACTACATCCAAACACATACACATCGTGGGTGGAAAACCAACATATAATATACAGAGAAATCCTACAATAGATAGGTTACGCAGCAGAAAACAGATATAGAACATGTATAAGGAAATATAGCATGTATCTACAATAAACGTCATGAATGTTCCCTCATACCTCAACGGGGCCCAATGAGGAAACCAGATAAACCCCTGACAAAAAGATAGGGGCATCCACAAGTAAACAAGTATGTAGTCAATGAACAGGAGTCAACACGCTCCATCCTCCCAATCCCTCATATACGTACAAACCAATGAAAAATATACAAAAAGAATCTATACTGTGTCCATGGTCTTCTCGTAGCAACCAATCAACAGCCTCGACCGTAGTCCTCATCCGGCCTATAGTACTCCCATGAAATGTTAGGAGCCAAAAGGCTTGAGCTACACGCCCAGTAAATACAATGTGCAGATAAAGTGTAATAACTAGGATGCTTGTGTATGCATGCGACGCCATGATCGATGCAGGGGTTCATTCATTTAAATGCAATGACATGAACAATTCATAATCGACCCAACAAATGGTCTAAGCAATCACGTTGATGAAAATGCATGTTGTTGATATTATGATGTGATATATGCCCACACTTGATCCGGACTGTATCACCATGTATCTATCCTTAGATACACGGCTCCTTTCGGGCTAGGACACCTCGCCGATCTGTGTGTACAGCACAGTTTTAAGGGACTTGCGACCCCCGGGAATTCATGCCCCGCTTTTATTTTTATCGGGGACGTACCATCTCAACAGGATTGTCCAAGGGCATCATCTTCGTGAACCTCCCTCCGTGACATAGTACCCATTCACAACTATCAATCGAAATTACCCTCTCTCTCTCTCTCTATATATATATATAATACGATTGGTATATGTGGGCTCTTGGGGTAGCTAATCCCTCACCCTTAAATCATCTTGGATTTATAATAAGTATAGTCCCTCATGAGACACCAGAGTCTTAACTCTCTTTTGGGTCTCCTCTTAGAGCTCAAGTATCCTCACATTTTCCCTCTTGTCCTTCTTAAATGATCTATGGGTAATATGTGGTCCACGTCCTCACAAGGACAGTATATGCATGCATGGCCATTAGATGCATGATATTAAGCAATCAACTAGATGAATGCATCACAATAATTCAACATTC
>JAUPMG010170147.1:0-10614 GCA_031762675.1 Pachysandra terminalis
GTTTAAATCTCATGATTTTTAGGTTTTTAATTCTCTAGTTTGATAATTGCATAGTTAAGATGATTGTTTTCCAATCAAATTTTAGTGCTTATAATCAAGACTAATAGAATCTACTGGCCGTAGATTCGTTAGGATTGAACCCAAAGTGTTCCTATTTTCTATGATTAGTGGAATACTAATTATGCAATCGTGCTCATTGGCATGATGATTATGATAGGATTTGATAGACTATGCCTAGGGAAGACGGGTTGTACTACAAATTAGATTAGTTAGTGCAGGTAGACAGTCCGTTCCAACCGAAGATGAGTTATACGTATCCCATATGATAATGTAATTCATACTAAGAATTTGCTATGATTAGGGAGATCGAGAATAGATTATGCTTATCCTTAGCATGATACCTTTTTGGGACATTGTGTGAGCTTGTAGCCACACAAGTCTGTTTCAGACAGAGAATTAATGCCTAGAATTCATGAGATTACCATATTCAAGAGGTTAGAGGGATCATCAATGCTTTACTCTTTCTCTCATTGATTTAATCTTTCTAATCTTAGTTTAATTTGCTTTTTAGAAATAAGATCACATATTCTTTTACTTTGCTTAATGAATTTAATTACAATTAATCTGGTAATTTAACAATCTTAACCCCATCAGTCCTTGAGGTTCGACACCCTCAAAATAGCCCTATCCTACTTGGTTTCATTCTATAGCGAGTGGTTATAATTCACACATCAAGAGCCATAACCAGAAGGAATGAAGATCTTCCTTACGAGCATGAAGCAAGTTTCTGCTTTGAAAGGAGGAAGGAGTGGATCAGCATAAGCATCCACACTTCCTAGATCCAAGATTCCATTATCAACAGAATCATGAGAATGACAACTCTCACTAGAGGCGTCAACAGCAGGAACACCCACCCCAGCAGGGATCCAAGATCCCTAGGGTACATCCATGATCGGATCAAGCACCCACACCTGTCTAGGAGGAGTCGACACTAAGGGAGCGCGAAGACTACTTCCCCTCCTTTGTCGTTTGAATGATCTCTTCCTTGAAGGTACCGGGGAAGCAATAGGAGTCTGCTCCCTTGCAAAGAGATTATTAGTAGTAGCATCCCCAACACCAGCAATAGGAGGACATTGACCTCTGGGGAACTCACCTAGAAGAGATGAAACGATCATTTCACACTAGCAAAAGAAATCAAAGTCTCACCCTTCTCAGCCGAGTGTGATGTAAGGGAAGTACTAGGAGAGACTGATGCCACTGACGCCATCCTACTCGAGTCGAGGCTGCGGTGTCGTAAGTCAACTTCAATATTGATGGGGCAGGAGTCATGAGTTTGTTCCTCATCGGCATCATATCCTTCATCCCATTTAACCTCATATTCAAAGGTTGGTTTTTCCTCATTTGCAACAAGAACTGGGGGACTACACATAGGGCACTGACTGTGCTTGGAGAATGAGAAATAATAGCCTATGACCTGCACCTATGAGAGAAAGACTAAGCAAATTATGCAATTGATCAAAACAGTGCCAGAATAAGGAAGGTATGTGCGCATACATTAGCTGTTGATGATTTCAACAAAGTCTCGAGGAGGATCGGTCCCGACGAGGATTGGTTCCATGGATGATTGATCCCGAGGAGGATCGGTCCAGAGGAAGATTGGTCCCAAGGAAGATTGGTCCCGAGGAGGATCGATCCCGAGGAGGATCGGTCCCAAGGAGGATCAGTTACGAGGAAGACCGGTTCCGAGGAGGATCGGTCATGAGGAGGATTGATCTCGAGGACAATTGACCCCGAGGAAGATCAGTCTAGAGGATGATCCGTTCCGAGGAGGATCTTTCCCAAGGATGATCGGGCAGTGATACCCCAAAGCAAAAAAAAAGGGATGATATGTTTTGTTTATTAATTTATTTATTTATTACTAGTCATGTGGGACTGGTACAGACATCAAATCCCAATAGTAGGGGGCGTCAAAGGCAAATCCCAACTCTGTGGGAGTTGGTACGGGCGCCAGAGGTCGATTCCAAAGTGGATGAGGTGGTGCTTACTCTCCAAGCAAAAAAAAAAACTTTGCAACCCATGACGTCAGCATGACATCATGGCTATGGTGCATAGGCTTGGATGCTTTACCTAAACAAAACTTTTTAGGCCATAATGTCAGCATGACGTCATGGCTGTATTCATGCTTGGACACTTAAAAAATTTTAAGTCATGATGTCAGCATGACGTCATGGCTATGGTACTAAAGCTTTGACACCTTACCCAAAAAAAAACAAAAAAAATGTGTAGTTCCGTGGGAACTGAGAGTACTATCACCAGACCCCAAGAGCAGGGGGAAGTTGATGGATATCACCATACCCCAAGAGCAAGGGGACGTTGATGGCACTCCCCGCCTACGGGTGAGGTGGCACCAGGAAAATAAATATTATTTATTTCAAAAAATAAAGTTAAGTCCTGTGACGACTACTATGGCTTTCACCAGACCCCAAGAGCAAGTGGGACGTTGGCACTAGGAAAATAATTATTATTCAAAAAATAAAGTTAAGTCATATGAAAACTACTATGGCTATCACCAGACCCTAAGAGTAGGGGGGAGGTTGATGGCTGTCACCAGATCCCAAGAGCAAGGGGGACTTTTATAGCACTCCCCGCCTGCGGGTGAGGTGGTGCCAAGAAAATAATTATTATTTATTTCAAAAAATAAAGTTAAGTCCTATGAAGACTACTATGGCTATCACCAGACCCCAGGAGCAGGGGGGAGATTGATGGCTGTCACCAGACCCCAGAAGCAGGGGAACAATGGTGGTTGTCATTAAAGCCCTAGGGGGCCTCGAAGGCAACCCCCCATCTTGCGGATGAGGTGACGCCAAGCACTACCATTATGATTTATTATTACCAAGACCTATGGGGACCAATTTATGTACCAAAGCCCATGAACAAAAGAGGCAGGATCAAAAGTAGATCCCAGTCCCGTGGGACTAGTCCTAGTAGCAAAAAAAATGTGCGTCGACGATAACCATCATATTACCACATGACGATGCCAATACTCCACGGCAGGATGCCGACTAAGAGACGCGTCTCTATACTCTATGGCAACATGCCAATACTCCAAGGCGGGATGCCGACTAAGAGATGCATCTCTATACTCTATGATAGGATGCCAATACTCCACAGCAGGATGCCGACTAAGATATGCATCTCTATACTCCATGATAGGATGCCAATACTCCACAGTGGGATGCTGACGTAGAGATCCATCTCTATACTCCCTAGCGGGATGCCAATACTCCATGATGGGATGTCGATTTAGAGATGAGTCTCAATACTCCATGGCGAGATGCTAATACTCCACAACAGGATGCCGACTAAGAGATATGTATCCACGCCACACCAGTGCTCAAGGGTAGTGACAATGTTAGTTAAACTATACCATGACCACGCCAATATCTTGAAGATAATCGTCGTGGTCAGGGGGACTGAAATGTAGTTATGAAAAATGGTAAGGGCAGATAGCCCAATAATAGACCGCCATATGTCAAGACTAGGACTAACATGTAGCAAGGTCCCCATTGATACCTAGGGGTATACCCTCGGGAACTTCTTAAGGAAGAACCTCGATCGGTTCGAGGAACCGATTCAAGGAATGTACAGCCGAAACATAGATATAAGGAGATGGTAGTGCGCTACCGTGATGACCCTTTTTATCACATAAATCAGAGGATGACCAACACTACAATGAATATGCAATGAAGCTAATATCAACAGATACTACCTCCATCTAAAGCGAGGCTCAACGATGTTGAAGGCGATACTACCTCCGTCTAGAGCAAGGCTCGACGACATTGAAGGCAATACTACCTTTGTCTAAAGCGAGGCTCGACGACGTTGAAGGAGATACTACCTCCATTTAGAGCGATGCTTAATGACGTTGAAGGAAGTACTACCTCTATTTAGAGCGATGCTCGACGACGTTGAAGGCGATACTACCTCCGTCAAGAGCGATGCTCGACGACGTTGAAGGCAATACTACCTCCATTTAAAGCGAGGATCAACGTCATTAAATGAACTACTACCTCCGTCTAGAGTGATGCTCGACGACGTTGAAGGAAATACTACCTCTGTCTAGAGCGATGCTTGACGACATTGAAGGGGATACTACCTCCGTTTAGAGCGATGCTCGACAATGTTGAAGGCGATACTACCTCCGTCTAGAGCGATGCTCGACGACGTTGAAGGCAATACTACCTCCGTCTAGAGCGAGGCCTGACAACGTTGAAGGAAATACTACCTCCGTCTAGAGTGATGCTCAATGACGTTGAAGGTGATACTTGTAAAGACTTGAAAAATAGATATTAAAAAGAACTTTAATATCAAGGGTAAAATGGTAATTAAACCCTCCACACCAAGAAACTAACCTAGGGTTATTATTATAATAATGTCTAATCACTACTATAAACCATAATAAAGGAATTAGGATCATTAACTAAGCTTTATAGCTTAACTAGAAACATGGATTAATGAATTAATTTTGATAAACCAAACAAGACCTAACTCTAAATTTTAATTAATTAAGCTGGACTTAAGTAAGGCCCATTAATATTAAAGCCCAATTGAAATTACTAAGGCCTAATTAGATTATTTAATACCTAATTTTCATACTAAATCCATAAGGTAACCCAATGACTAAATTAACATAAAAATAGGATTATCAACTTATAGATTAACACCAACCATCAATCCTAATACAAGTCTAACTCCTAAAAACATGAAAAATAAGACTAACTAGGCAAAGTAAACAATTAGAACACATTTAAATTCGTGGGATCACCTAGGAAGAACAAGAAGAACATTAGCAGATCAACAATGATAGAAAACCTTCAGCATCTTCATTGTGAGTTTCCCTTATTCTTGTGTATTTATTCTCCATCTAATGTCATATCATGAGGAATTCCACTCTTTTATGCATGAAAAACCCTTCCCCATAATCTTATTAGTAAAACCCAAAAAGATTTCATGACATTAATCATTTATGTATTTCATATTAAGATTTAATCATTAAATAAACCAAGAACCAAGATTTGATAAGTATTGTTAATATTTGATATGATCTAATTGATCAATTGATCAAGTAATGATGCACGAATCCCTAGGAGGTTTAGATGAACCACCCTATGAAATCCCAAGCCATAAAACCACTTCCCTTGCACCAGTGGCCTAACCGGTGTGCCGGTTAGCCTGTCGGCTGCAGAAAACCCTGATCTGGGGCAGGGCAGGTTCCTGCCTAGCCTATCGGACACCAATCCGGGGTGCCGGTAGACCCTACCGGATGCCTTGACACAGCCAGCCCATCCTAGCCTAGCCCAACCGGTGTGCTAGAATCTTACCGGTACCCTGCCGGTTGAGCCAAGCCAGCCAATGCCCTGTGGGATGAACCAACTGGCGTGCCAGAACCCTGCCGGTGGAACTTTCCCTTCACAATATTGATTATATTCCTTCAAATTGATACTTTAACAATCCCTTCACTATGTTGAGCTATTCCTTCACTACAATTAACCTTTCAACTTGCTAATTTAACCATCCCTTTACTATAGTGAATTAACCATCTCTTTTCCACTGATTATTGGACCAGTCACTAAATTTTCCTTTGACCTAAATTATTTCAAGGATTTCCTATGAACCAATATGATCCTCCTAAACCCCTCAATGATCTAAGTAACCCTATAACTTGTGTGATGTCAATGGAGTGCTTGTTCTCATGAGATTTTATCTTTAAACTGTTGTACGCATTATTTATAAGATTTTAGCCTTGTTGATGATATAAAAACCTTGTTATGTGAACATCATAATTCCATAAAACTTATCATATTCAACTATATTATCTATAATTCCATCATCATGCACCTTGTGCTTCGGACCATCTAATTATGGGTATATTATGTGAATATTATTAGCTTAGTATCATGAGATTGTGCTCATGTTCATGTTGAGGTGAATATATGTGA
This sequence comes from Pachysandra terminalis, assembly GCA_031762675.1. Taxonomy (NCBI): domain Eukaryota; kingdom Viridiplantae; phylum Streptophyta; class Magnoliopsida; order Buxales; family Buxaceae; genus Pachysandra; species Pachysandra terminalis. The sequence goes on from JAUPMG010170147.1 coordinate 6,000, forward strand.
TGTGTTACTATTTTGTTTGAGTTGCATTAATAAACGGACCTAAATTAATGAGTCGGCCGAGAATGCTTTTAGCTTTGATTTTATAAATTATTATGTATACTGCCTGAGACTCAAGGCAGGTCATACCATTTTTCAGTCCATTGAGAGACTATTATTTATTCACCTAAGGTGAGAGGTATGGGACTCAAAATACTTGTGGTAAGATGAAAGGATTTGAGATATGCCTTATATGAGGTTTCCAAATCTGAATCATAAGAGTCAACCTTTTGGTATTCTAATTATTCACTTTTCTACTAAGGTTAGTCCGAATTATGTGACACCATGGATTTTTGCATTGCCCTACCAAAAATAAGTGAGGGAATTGTGCCCTCTTGGTTGAAACCCCATAAAACTATGATGCGCACATAGAATATCTTACAATGAGAGTGGTTGTGTATGTGGGGGAATGGTTCGAGAAGACATTCTTGCTCAATGTAATTGATTGGTTAGTATAGGGATTTGAACCATTCGAATACCAGACTTCATACACATTGCATTATCATGTGTTTGTTGACATTATTGATGTTATCTTGTGTATGATGCACAAGATATGATTTTCATGTAGACTTAGGCATATAGCATGATAAAAAGTCCATGTGCTATCCTTATGATACAGACTAAGGTGAGATTTGGTGAGAGAACATATTGTTGTTTATTTATCTTTATCATCATACCTCATTATTCAGATTTCATTATCATATTATATCTTTCAGATTATCATATTATATATTATATAATTTGTAGTAGCATTGGGTGTTGAGTAAATACCTTGTTTTAAAGGTCTACTCACACGAGCTTTGGCTTACAGATATTACATTGTTGTTTTTCAGGTAATTAAAGGAAGATAGACCACTAAAGAGAGCTTTGGGAATGGGAGTATAAAGATAGAATTTTAGAAAATAATTGATATAGATTAATTAGTTTAGTTTCTATAATTTGTAAAGTAAGGACATTGTAATTATTAATATTATATTTTATTCGAACTTTGTATTATACTTCCACTTATGTTCTTATATATTGCTTGCCACTCTCAAGCAATATGGGGTGAGAGTCACAATCCGACCCTGTTATGGATCCACAGATCTAAACTGGTTTGGGTCGTGACAATACTACATCCATCTAGAGCGATGCTCAACAATGTTGAAGGCAATACTACCTCAGTCTAGAGCGATGCTCGACGATGTTGAAGGAAATACTATCACTGTCTAGAGCGATGCTCGACGACGTTGAAGGCGATACTACCTCCATCTAGAGCGATGCTCGACGACGTTGAAGAAAATACTACCTCCGTCTAGAGCGATGCTCGACGCGTTGAAGGCTATACTACCTCCTTCTAGAGTGATGCTTGACGACGTTGAAGGCAATACTATCTCCGTCTAAAGTGATGCTCGATGACGTTGAAGGCAGTACTACCTCTGTCTAGAGCGATGCTCGACAATGTTGAAGGCAATACTACCTCCATCTAGAGCGATGCTCGACGATGTTGAAGACAATATTACCTTCGTTTAGAGCGATGCTTGACGATGTTGAAGGCCATACTACCTCCTTCTAGAGAGACACTCGACGACGTTGAAAGAAATACTACTTCCGTCTAGTGCGATGCTCAACAACGTTGAAGGCGATACTACCTCCGCTTAGAGCGATGCTTGATGACGTTGAAGGCAACACTACCTCCGTCTAGAGCGATGCTTGATGACGTTGAAGACAATACTACCTCCGTCTAGAGCGATGCTTGACGACGTCGAAGGCGATACTACCTCCGTCTAGAACGATGTTTTACGACGTTGAAGGCGATACTATCTGCATCTAGAGCGAGGCTCAACGACAATAAAGGCGATACTACCTCCGTCTAAAGGGAACCTCAACGACAATTAATGCGATACTACCTCCGTCTAGAGCAAGGCTCGATGAAGTTGAAGGCAACACTACCTCCGTCTAGAGCAAGGCTTGATGACGTTGAAGGAAATACTACCTTCGTCTAGAGTAATGCTCAACGATGTTGAAGGCGATACTACCTCCGTTTAGAGCGATGCTCGACGATGTTGAAGGCAATAATACCTCTGTCTAGAGCATTGCTAGACGACATTGAAGGCGATACCACCTTCGTCTAGAGCGATGTTCAATGACGTAGAAGGTGATACATACCTCCGTCTAAAGCGATGCTTAACGACGTAGTCGGTGATACTACCTCCACCTAGAGCGATGCTCAATGACGTAGAAGGCTATACATACCTCCGTCTAAAGCGATGCTCAACGACGTAGAGTGTGATACTACCTCTGTTTAGATCAATCCTCAATGACGTAGAAGGTCATACTACTGTCTAGAGCGATGCTGGACGACGTAGAAGGAACACCTCGTCTAGAGGGAACCTCGACGACGTAGAAGGAATACCTCCATCTAGAGGGAACCTCGATGACGTAGAAGGAACGCCTCCATCTAGACGGAACCTCTAGGACGTAAAAGGTCACACAGTCTCAAAAGTATTATGGTTCAAGAACCTTGAAAGTACTAAGACTAGTAGCCTCGATGACGTCAAGACTAGACAATCTCGATGATGCCAAGGCTAAATAGCTTTTATTACCACGAATAACTATTGATCGCCAACGCCCATATCGAGGTGTCGTGAGGCTCACCAACACTTGGCCGCATTTGGAGTTATAGGTCATGTCACGGTCTCTTAGTGGCAAACCTCTAACTATCCAAACGACTTGTGATTGGTCCACCTAAGAGACTGGGTTACATGATGCGTACTACCCAAGTGAACATTTTAACCACCTTCAAAAACGGTGGTTAGGAATTCTAACTACAATTAACTCTCTTCAAAAACTATAAATACTAGCTTACTTCCCTCATTCTGGGATAATGAAAAATGAGAGGAGAAATCACAAAGGGGGATACCTCTGCCAAAATTACTAGACCTTGAACTACTTTTGACTTGACCCCTATTGAGGAATAGAGTTTATTAAATTCCCCATTATCAGTTTGATTAGTATTAGACTAATCAGTTTCTTGGTCAGAATCAGAAGTATTGAATAATAATTTACTTAATTGAAATTTTAAATCTTCATTAATTTGAAGATTGTTTAACTTCTTTTTTGTGGTACATTTGTCAGAATAATGGCCAATCTTTCCACACTTAAAGCATTTGACTTCTTTAGGTTTTATTGATTTAGACTTAGGTTTATATTCTTTAGAAGAGTTTTTCTTAAAAGAATCTCATTGATTTTAGAACATTTTCTTTTAGATAAAGATCTATAATCTTTCTTATGAGATTTTCTAGATTTAGGATAATCAATATAAGTATTATAAGCATATTGCTCACAGAAGTCACAAGTTTCTCTATTACTGGCTAATTTCTGTTTTTTTAATTGTTTTTGCAATTTAAGGTCATTGCAAAGGGATAATCCTTCCTGAATAGACATGCTTAAGCAGTAAATAAAATTAAGCAAATAACAATTTACTTAATAATACTTAACTTGGCTCTGATACCATACACACAGGATCATAAATACAGTACTTTACATGAATAGTAAAAAACTTACAAAAGGGAACAGTTCCCTAAGGGTCGTCGGAGGTGATCGGAGAAGGTGGTCAGAGAAGGTGGTCGGAGAAGGTAGTCCAGAAAGATGATTGGAAAGGGAGAAGGTGTTCTTGAGATACAGAGCTCAAGGGGGTTCCAAAACTTAGAACTTATTCCAACAATGAGCTCAGAGGGTCTTTGTATAGACATCGGACTTTAAAATAAATTTTCAAGCCAGAATAGTAACGGCAAACGTCACAGATGACGTGCGTATAGTGACGTTGGGGCTGACGTGTGCTTGATGATGCAGTCGAGTGGGCCCCAAGACATGTGATGATGTCGATGTTAACGTGGCAGATAATGTCTGTCGACTGTAATTTGATAGGATTGTACAATACAACGCCCACCCAAAATTGCAGACACGGGCAAAAGCGAGATGATGCTAAGTCGGAGGTGACATGATTATATCCCAGAAATCACCAATTGTTGGATTAGAGGTATCTTCATTAAGATCAATTAGATCATCTTCTGGATTTTGAGAAAAGTCATCACTCAGAGGGGAGAATCTATTTTCTCCCTAAGAAGATGTCATAGACATATCATCCTTCTGAGATTGAGGAGTCGAAAAAGAAGACATGAATTTGTCTTTCATAATTTTCATACATTTGACCACGAGCTCAGTGTCAGTGATCAGTGGAAATTCAGTTTTTTAAGTTAGATTTAATAATTGCAAAAGGATTGAGTGAGACAAAGTGCTCACCGGGAGAAGGTAAACGGGGAATTTGGCTCTCATAATGAGAAATTGTTTGTTGAATATTTTCAACAGTTTCATTGATTGGAAAACTGGCCCACTATCTATAAGTGAAAGTTCGCTCAAGAACGGGGATATGCAACACAATGGTGGTACAATGAAGGTCCCATTTCCAAATCTATGGGATACCAAATTCAGTAAAAAATAAAAGGTTGGATATCCAACTGGAGCTTTGCTCTTGCCTCGTAATTGAGGATGAAATTGGGTATATTTAGTAAATTCCTTAATTGGAATAGTAGATGGC
>JAUPMG010170158.1:0-10613 GCA_031762675.1 Pachysandra terminalis
ACATTAAATTATGATGAATTTGTGCTTAATATATGGTTTTGAATGGCATACTGTTTCTGTACCTTTGGGATTGGATTGCAATGAATTGATGCAAGGGACCTATCAAGTAGAAGATTCATGCAATGTAGATAACTAAAAGCATGTGCATACAGGTTTCTAAAAAATGGCGATGTCGCATAATCCTTGCGAGATGCCTCATTGTAACGTAGATTTCACAAGCGCAATGTTACAAGCATAGTCCACATGAAAGATAGGAGAGCAACAACCATGAAATTGAAAATTGAAGCAATTTAGCGTCCAAATTTACCTGTGAGTATGATACAATGGATTGAAATAAAGAGCAAAGTTACAACAGAAAAAAAAAAAAGAGCAATAAGGAAAATATTTAAGGATTGAAATAAATTTCTTGATTTTGTTCTACAAATTTTCATCCGTTCTACATGTTCTGAAACCTAAAATAGATTATTTACTTAGAATGAAAATTTTAAGGCTTCTATCTCATTTTTTATGATTGAGTCTCAATTAGAGAGACTTATGATCTATCTATCATCAAAAAGTTAAAAAGTAGAAACATAAAAGAACTGGTGGTACTCCCATAATAAAAACAATGATGTGAAACGTAAATATAAAATATTACTTGCAGCAATGGAGCAACTGGTACGTGAGAAGAACTTACTGTACATATTTCAATTGCTTCTATAAAAAAGAACGTAAAGTCTTTGAACTGTGAGATTGGAACGCAGCAACGAGAAGGAGTTAAAAAGAAGATGAATTACAAAGAGAAAACAGAGCCAGAAGAAAAGGACGGCAAACAAAAACTGAAGAACTGCCTCGTGTCATTGCGTGCTTGTTTGGAAGACATGCACTTTACAATATAATATCCGCGTGTTGCAAGAGTTTTCTAATAAAGTGAAGGTTAAAATCAGAAAATATAATAGAAAGACGAGGATATAATCATCAAATTTGAGTGAAAGTTACAAGACGGAAGTGCAAAAGGAAAATCCGAGAAAATAAATTAATAAAATAAAAACGTTATGTGCGTTGGTGCCTTGTTTGACATAGACGTGTTCAAGGATATCAGGATCTATGCCTTGTTTGACATACACGTGTTTAAGGATGTCAGGATATAGGGTGTAGGTTTTCGGATAATCTGAAGGTTAAAATCGGCTAACAATATCAGTACATAGGGAGAAAACCAGAATAAATTACAACCGGAAGTGTCTCTTTTATATAAAGGTATAGACTCTAAGAAGTAAATTGTTAGAACTAAAATTATAAAAAAAAAAAAAAAAAAAGGATATTTAAAAGTATAATTCATTAGTTTTAATAAAACTTATCTAGTTATTTTAAGCCTATCATAAACATCTTATCTAAATGAGAGATCAAGTTTAATAGGACTCTAAGAAGTAAAGTATTAGAATAAAATAGAAAAAGGGTATTTTAATCTAAAAACTTTATTAAAAACATCCTTAAAAATAAAATTTGCTTTTAATAGTAGTATAGATATAGATTTTAGGATCATGCTTGAGCATCTATGAGGTCTTTTATATCCTGCATCGATTCGTTCGGCCTGAACAACAAATTGCAAGCCCTATAATTCAATACTTTTGGTGCATCTAACAAAATTCAAATGACGAAATCAACTATATATATTACATTAATTATAGAATTATTAGAGCTAGCAAATTTTAAATCGACCCGTCAACCCACCCGATTAAATAAATAGATTCGGGATGACCCTTTTATTAATTGGATTGGGTTTGGGTTTAGATTTTACCCACCCGTCTTAAAACGAGTCAACGGAACCCAATCATTGGGCACCAATTTAAGTAGTTTTTTTATAGGTTTATAATTATCTTTAAAATTATTTTATTATTTATAGGTATTTTTAAACTTATTCATAAGTCAAAATACCTTTTTTTGAAAAGAAATCATGTTTAATAAATATTTTTATAATATTTATTAAAATTTAATATAATAAATGTTATTATATTTCACCCTAATTTAAAATTAAACTTCAAAAATAATAATTAACTAATTAATTAAAAATAAATAAGTTAAGTGAGTTTAGCCCATTTATTAAGTTTATTTCCATGATTTCCCAACCTATTAGTAAACGACTCAATCCATCATCCAACCCAAGGTTTCAAATCGGACCGATTCGGTCTGTATCGAGATCGACCAACATCGGTGCAATCCTAAGCCACGATACAATTATTATATCATGAGGCTCTGGACTGAACCGGTATATCCAATACCAATATGGACCTACCGGTCAACCAGTCCAGTGACTGGTACAACTAGTACAGCCGATACGGTTTTTTTTTATTATTTATAATTTGGACGGTCCATACCGGTATCGATCTGGACCGGTTCGGTACCGACCGGCCCGATCGATCCAAACTTGTCTGTTTGTGCTGATTGAGGCGCAGAAGAATCTGTTGTCCTTAAGAATCGATTTTGCCCCACTCGGAACTTTCTGTTGTCCTTAAGAATCGATTTTGCCCCACTCGGAACTTCCGTAGTGCAGATGGCTACTAACGATCGATCTCCAGGATACAACAACCTAGACCCAGTATGCATGCACTCGCAGTACTAACATCTTAAACTTTTCAGAACACCCAAGAAATCTCAAAGAACAAGGATGTAAAATTAGATGCAGAGATTAAGCAGAGTATTTCGTATTTCTCTTAAAAGACCTCACGTCTCTTTTATAGAGCTAATATAATTAATTATAATTTATTAAAACAAAATATAAATGTAGACAAGGGCGGGTTAACTATTTATCTAATGATACACCACATCACAACTTGGACCGGACAGCGGTGGCGGCACACGCGCACGTGAAAGACAACCCCAAACAACCCAACAATGTCTCTTCATCACACTCTCTTTGGGTCTCCAACCCAACTAGATTCAATCCTTATATATATATACACAAGAAAGAAGAGATGGAGTTCCAATGTGGGATTCTCCTTCTTCTACAAACACAAAGATAAAATGAAAGGAAGATTTAAATTTCATGAAAAGTCAAAAGCCAAAATCTGAAATCTTTGAAACCATATAAGACAAAACATGAATGCAACAAAAGCATCGTTAGATAAGCCCAACTTTAAAAAGCCCATACTAAGGCCCACAATTTGAGACGTATCCAACAGATCTCTGAATTTGAATCTATATTTGCCGAGATCTTTGAAACTTACATATTTGCTACAAGTCTGCAATTGTCTATTTTTACTTATTTCTAAATGTATATTCCTTTTATGTGTGTTTGCCCACTAAATATATATTCCTTTTATGTGTGTTTGCGCACACACCCGACAGCATGAAGTCTTTCCATTTTGATATGGTGGTTAAATGAGGCACCTTGACTTGCTAATTATGCAAATGCCCATTATAAAGTTCCCATATCAGATTTGAAGTTCATTTGCTCTGTTGTTAAAATCTTATGGTTCATTTTATGAATTTTACAATTCGATTTGACCCTAGATCGAATCAAATTAGTGAAAAAATTAGTTTGTATTTGAATCTTACGAATCACATTGAATCTTATGATTTACGATTTTAATTGTATGATTCTACTGTACAACACTAAAACAAATGTCCACTTCTTTTTTTACTGAAAAAAATTCCCTTTTTTTTATTTGATCCTTGTTTATATAGAGCATAGTATTCGAAAATGATTAAATATGAGTAAAGAAACATAGTTTACTAATTTTAAACAATAAAAAATACCTTCCCAAAAGCTAAATCTCAATCCCTATTTCTACAAAAACTATTACGACTCCTACGATTTACTATTCAAAATTACGATTCGATTCTAAGTAGCCCCTAACAATTTTCGATTCGATTCACGATTTAACAACGTTGTTCATTTGTATGTTTTAGTTTGTGGTGAATTATGCATGTGAAGAGAAAGTGGTTTTATTGATAATAATTTTCTAGATGCTTGCTTACAAAGAGACCCCATTGGGGTTCGATCTGATCAAATCTCAATCCTAACTAAATCCCTAACCTTAATCTAATCAAATCTCATTCTATTAGTTGTGATGAGATACAAATGGTGATGATTCATTCACATTAGAACCATGCATCCAATCTATTAGCATCATGATCCTTGGACAATGATCTGCCAAGATCCTTGGACAATCATCTGCCAGGATCTTGGGAACCTGAATATTAACTGCAGCTCATTCAAATTGTTGAAAGGTTGAGAAAGTCCAATATTGCAAATAAAGATCTTTGTGACAATTGAATTGCTGTATAGGAGTTACTGGTCTTTGAAGGTAAGTTGAAGACAATGGAGTAGTTATTAAAGCTGGCAGCAACACATTTGATTTACTCGAGGGATAGTTCTGTACTACTGTAACTGCAGATGGACTGGCACTGTAAGTGCTGAAAAGACTATAATGGAGATAGAGATAATTGTTGGATTAGGTCAGTTACTTCTCACCAACATTGGCAATAGGAAAATCAAGAAGTAAGTTCTGATCAGCATAAGTGTTTCCTTGTGAAAAAAGATCATATTTCTCTTGAAGTGATCTAGTATTGCATTGTATGTCCATATGCTAGATGGGATCCATATAAGAATCAGTAGGATATTCAAGAAGAGACTGATCAAATGGGGCTGTGTGGTATGGGTTGAAAAATTCAGTGTTGATCATCTCCTTCATTAAATCCTTATAACTCCATGTTTCATTACAATCAAATGTTTCAGATGAATCTCTTTCATTGGAAGCTGAATTCTTTCTTTTAGCATTCGGAGAGCAATAGTCATAGTTTACTGTATACTCATACATGAACCAGTCAGTCTTTATTTCCTTTGGTGACTTCCAATATGAAAAACAAGCATAGTGTTAAGTATCGGCCAATACAACTCGGGATCGGCTCAGGACTAGTCACGATCCCAAGCCGATCCTGAAAATGGCTAGACGATTTGATTCGATTTCAGACGAGTCAAATCGAACAATCCAATACGGATCATCCCACACCCTCAAAATTTTTATAAATTAAAAAGAAAGAAAAATTGGGCCATGTTTAGATCGGCCGATACCAAGTTTAAACGCAATGAAAACAAGTGTTTTCTTATATCCAACCGGCATACCATTATGATACACCTTCTTCTCCCTACAGTAGCCTTCCAGTATCCATTACCCGCCGATCGATTAGGCCGTTTCTCATTCTTAGACCTCCGATCCCTCGGAGTGAAGAAGTACAATTCTTCGTCCCCATGTAGTTGGACCTCATGTCGATCCGAATGAATCAGCCTTTCCACAGAGGTAAATCTTTGCCTGCTAGGCAAGATGATAGCAAGTTACAAATTCTGTCTCGGTAGGACATGTATTTCTATTACTATGAAATTCATAAATGAAGTAGTTAATGATGGGGTTACCATTATCCTTTTTGTAGTGACGAATCTTGTATGTGTTCCTAATAAAAGGAATTTGTCCATTTTTCGAGGTCTCAAAGGGGCGTGGAAACACATAAGAACTCTTGAATGGAAATGGAAAAGAGATGTAACTCCAGTTCCTTCGGAAATGGTAAGATCTTTGGCGCAAGAAGAAGGGGTTGATCCGTATCATCTTGACTTGGTTCTGCTTCCTCTCTTTTTTTAACAATACCGAGTGGGTTCTTCTCCTACCCGTATCGAATAGGACATGCTGAGACCGAAAACAAATAAATAAAAATCAGAAGAAAAAAAAGAAAGAAAGAAACACTGATCCACTTACATTCACAGATCTAAAACAATAGGAAGAATAATTAAAAGTACCTGTGAGATCTTTTGGATTGTATTCGTACAGATTAACTTCTTGAATCTTGTTTCTGAGTAAAGCTTCATTGTTAACCTTTTTGATCAAGAAATACACCACTAACTCCTGATCAATAGGATAACACCTGTAACCAGGAGGAACCAATGAGAAATACTGATCATCTTCCTTGAATCGTGATTCTAAAGCATTGACGACTCATTTTCACGATCAACATCATAGAACGTATCCATCAAAAGATCTTCGAGCAACAAGTCTTCACTCTTTTCACGATCAACATCATAGAACGTATCCATCAAAAGATCTTCGAGCAACAAGCCTTAACTCTTCGTAGCAGCAGATTCACTAAACCTTTTCTTCCATTGATACAGACAAAGACCATCAAAAGATCTTATGAGAACTTGTTAAGTATATAGTTAGTTTGACCTTCATTTTTAAATTTGTTTGTTTTATTTATTTTTTATTATTTACCTGTTAACTAATTTCTTATTGGACGAGCATAGATGAGTCTTAGATATAATAAAAAAAATCGCATATGATATTTCGCTCAGATTTTTTCAACAGATTCAATCAGGAAATGACACGTATACAAGTTCATACGGTACCCAGATCGGCCAAGACCGATCCAATCCAAAGCCAAGATGCAACTATTATATCAAGTGGCTTTGGATCGGACTTGTCCAATGACTGGATCAATTGATCCAACCGATCCAAAGTTTTTTTTTTCTTCTTTTAAATTTATAAAACTACCGATCTAGCAGGTATTTAGTTTTTTTTTCTTTTTTTAAATTTATAAAACTAACGATCCAGCAGATATCTGTCATGATCGGTCTGATACTGACTGCGACCGGTACAGCCAATCCGATCAATCCAAATTTTTTCTTTTTTTAAAAGAAGGATCCAACTTTTCAGTCATCCGGTGTCGCCGATCCGGATCAGGATCCTCCAAGACCGGCCCAATCCAAGATCCTGATACTGAAAACATGTCAAACTATCCCTATAAATAAGTACACGTGGCAACTATTCTCTTTCCAACTAGTTAGATTAGAGCTGAAAATTTTCGACCCAGCCCGCTAAGTTTTTTGAATCCAACCCTATAAAATAGGTTAGGGTTGACCCTTTTTTAATTGGAATGAGTTTGGGTCTTTAGGTTTTCAACTCGTCTGCAAATAGGTCAACCCAAATCCAACCCACCAACCCGTTAGGTATCCGTTTAATTTAAATTTTTTTTTTTTTATGTGTGGTCTTATATACCCCAAGTAAGATATTTTATTATTTTTATATTTAGGAGGTTAAAAATATTTTTTAATATTTATTATATTTTTAATGTTTCTAAGATTTTTGTAATATCTATTAAAATATATAATATGTTAAATTGAATGTTGATGATTGATAATTTCATTAATTTGATATATTATCAATTTTAAATTAAATTATTTAATAAATTAAAAAAATAAATGGGTTAGCAGGTTGGATTCGGTTCCTTGATTTCACAACCCATTTGTAAACGGATGGAACTCGATCCAACACATTTAAGTTGCAAACCGTTTAATTAAATCCTCCATGGCAAACTTGCTTTTTTTTTCGGTGACGTCGAATCCTCAACTAAGCCGGTCAATGGTTCGGATCATGACCCAAATCCGATCCAATTATAACAGATTCTGTAAGAAATTTTTATCCAAAATCCGATTAAGATCCGAATCCAAAAACCCGATTATGATCAAATCGAATATGTATCTATATAAATCCAATTCAAACCCTATTATAATCAAATCGAATATTTATTTATATGAATCCAATTCGACTATACAATTAAAACTCATGTATTCATTTTTGTATAGTGTCTCACATACTATCATTATGTATGGATAGTATTTCACATAATTACATATCCATTCAATCACATACATTATAGCTGCATGATATCATTACTCGTGATACACACTAACATCATCTTCTAAACGAAAAAAAAAAAAAAAAGATAGCTTCCGGCATTGACTTAGATTTTGCACATTCATTAGTTATATTCGGATCGAATCGGATTTCGGATCATAATTGAATTCGAATGGAATTTCAAATTTGGATTCAACAAAATCTGCTTCGAATCCTATCTATTTGGGAGCCAACCCCTAACCCCATTTAATGAGGACGGGTAAACTCCGAATACATGACCCCACCCATAAGGACCATATATCAGGTAATCCTGAGAACTCGAACCTAGGACCTCCAGCTTTTGAGCTAACCCGTGTGGATTGGAGTGACAAATATGACGGCTACAATTGTTCTTCAGAAGTTCATTCATTTGGTCTATCCAAAATCGCCTTTCTTGAAACTAAACTTTGATGGATCAGCAAAAACCCTGGCTGATAAGCTAGCAAATTCTGCGATAGCATCTAAATCCTCTGTTTGTTGGTTATCATCTCCCCAAAAAAAAAGACAAAAGACTGGTGCAATTGGCATTGATAGCATGAGCAAATCAATCACAATATATGAACTATGGAGACCACCAAATTCTTTGAAATCAAGTACAGGGATGACTTCATAGAAAGATACCAATCAAGAACTGAAAGGATCTTTACTTACCAAAAACAAAATCAAAAAAAAAAAAAAACAGAGAGAGAACAAAACATATAGTCTCTCTAGGAACACAGCTTGAAAATGAAGATTCATGAAATCCATCCAAAGATACATCACAATGAAAAAAAAAAAAAAAGAAATCAACCATCACAGCAAATGTTTAACTGTAGTATATTTCTTAAAGAGTAGTGTTCCATCGGCCTTCACATTGATGCTAAACCTTTCATTTGAATGCTTTCTTGGATATAGAGGAACTAACATCCAGATACAATCCTGCTCTAATAATAATTTTTTTATTTTTTTATTTTTTATTATTATTATTATTACTACTATTTTATCAGTAATGATGAGAAATCTTACAAATGAGGAAGATAATACAAAGGCTGTATGGCTACCAAGACATATGGCCAACATAATTTGTGTAAACCCCATAGGGCTGACATGCTCGGCCGACCCTCGCAAAAAAAAAAATCCAAAAAAAATCTAGCAGACTATCTATCTCATGAGCCATTCATTGGAGGAATGACCACAAAGGTCTCTTCAAAAAAAAATCCACCAGATTATCTCATGAGCCATCTGCAGTACTATTAGCTGAATGAAGTGTTAGGGTCCACCCATGTTAGGTGGATGATTTGATTATGAGAGAAGACAAAGAGTTTTTTGGAGAATCAAAGAGTCTTTGTTGGAAAGTCAAAGAGTCCTTTTGGGAAGACTAAGAGGTGGAAGAATCTAGACATTTTTCTTTTCTTCTTCTATATAAAGGTTGCTAGGCTCTATGTATTTTGTGAACAAGAGAGGTGAGCAGAGAGTTATAGTGAGCAGATTACAGAGTTTGTAATCAGAGTTTTGCTCCTCCTGTATCCTATTATTCACATAATGAAAGTGTGTGTGCACCGTGGATGTAAGCAAGTTTGTGTCGAACCAAATAATTCTCTGTGTTCTTGTGAGTGTGAGTTTGATTCTTGGCACAAAGATTTCCCAATACAAAGAACATGGTGGAATAAAATGTTCTTACTCCCCGCGATAGACCTAGCTAGAGAAATGAATATCATCCTGCATATACCAGTGAAGATAAAGAGCAAGCCTTCTAGTGAAGGCCATAAGATATCAACTTTGAAAGAATTGAAGGTGGCAACTAGTTATAGTCAATTAAAAAACTACTTTAATGCTAGATCATTATGTTTCAGTAGTAAGTGAGGTGAGAACATATGTTTGTCCTTGAGATCCCTAAGAGACCCAAAAACTCCAATTTTCAGTCAAAAGAAGGCAAGATCTCTAAACAGAAACAAAAATGCATAAGATACACTGTCTCAGCTTTTGATGTAGGAAGGCAACTCCTATTAGGAATGGCTCATTCCTAGAAACAAGATAGTCAATTGTCAGAATTTTGTCCAAAGATGCATTCTAGAGGAAAAAAGCTACTGGAGGGGACCTTCATCTTCAAGATAAGAAAGGATATGGGAAAACTGTAGATGGAGGGGGAGATTTCCCGACCCAACATCGTCTATCCTCACCATACTGTTAAGTATCAGCCGATCCCGTGTTGGATCAGTTGATACAACTCGGGACAAGTCACGATTCCAAGTCGATTTCGAAATTGCTAATATTTTCTGACTTGGTCCAAAACCAAGTCAGATTAGACGATCCAATATGGATCGTCCGACACCCCTAAAAAAAAATTATGATTTAAAAAATATAATAAATTGGGCCATGTTTGGATTGATTGATCTCGAGTTGGATCAGCAATCCAACTCGATGTTGGACTAGAACAATCCTCGATCCGATACTAAGTTTAAACACTATGATCCTCACTTCTAAGTTCCACATAGCAAGAGTCAATATCTGCTTAGTAGGTCACACAAAGAATCAACCTCCAATCATTCCATGGCCTTCTAAGGGAAAGACTCCATGACACCAAGTCTTCCAGTGGCTCTTCTTAGGTCTTGGTGACTCCTTCGTATGAGTGTTGGACTTTAGTGTTGGGTCTACCTGGTTGGACTGATCCGGGTCCGCTCATTAAAGGGGACGCCCATTCTTGGTGAGAAACCTTCTATGGGAAAGACGCCATGAAATCCCAAAACCTAAACCCCAAACTCTATTTCTACTAAAATTGGTATGAATACTACGATTCGATTCCAAGTTGTTAGGTCTCATGTGTGTGTTGGCATTATTGGCAAGATTTGATTTTGCAAATAACACACTGTCTAATTAATTTCATTCACGTGGGTTTTGGCATTATTGGCAAGATTGGATTTGGCAATTAATTCA
>JAUPMG010170189.1:0-10613 GCA_031762675.1 Pachysandra terminalis
TATTCATTCATCCAAGCCATTCAAACAAATTATTCATTACAACTATTACTATACTTATCATTTAAAATTCAAAGTAGGACTAGCTATAATCTAAAACCTATACTTACTTGGAATCCTTAGCAAACGAAGCAAAGAAAACTTCTCCTTCCTCTCTTCTTTCTTTTCATCCAAGGCAAGACACTCTCATTTGTATAGCAAGCCTCACCAAAAGGGAGAAACTCTCTCTCTTTCTCTCCACAAGACACGGGTCGCAAATCCATGCTTCCTCCATTTTCCTATTTCATCCAGACCATTGGTTTCACTTACTCAAGAGTCATTAGCACGCACACAGCAAGTTCATAAAAAAACAAATCATACAACAGCTATTACGAATATTATATGATCGAATTTTCTCAGATTGGAAATTGACTTGGCAGATAAACTTAGATAGTATTTAAGGAAAATAAATAAAAATTCTTAAATATATTTTTAAGTGGTTCAGGCTGTTACATGGTGGTTAGAAGGGGAGAGAATGAGGAAAAATCCTCATTCTTGTCTCTTGAGATTTGGGAAAGGAGCTTGAGGTGGAGAAGGAAGGATTTCAAGGGGATTGGTGATTGTGCTTAAAGGAATAAAGTTCTTAGTCATAAATTCATGATTATAATTAGTAGAGTCTTGAAATTCTCTATTTTTACATAAATTGTGATTTTGATTTCATATGGAGAGGCTCATATGTTGGATACTGTATTTTAGATTAGTTTAAATGCTGCTTTTGATGTCCTTGCTTGTATAAGACTATATGAAACAATATAGGATGGAAAATCTCTTAGTTTTGCCTAGTTCACGACGTTCGGCGGCCAACTCGGCGCGCCGAACGGTCACCGAATATGAATTCTGGGCCATGGGTGGTCATTTCGGTGCGCCAAAATGTCGCTGAAGTTGAATATCAGCCGAATAGGTGTTGACGTGGTCGTCGAAAATGCAAGTCCTAGAATTGTCGGTGAAACTCAGAGCGGTCCACTGAGATTAACTTCGGTGCGCCGAAGGGGATACTGAAGAGGTCGCTAAAAATGCAAGTCCTTGAAACGTTGCCGAATCTCAGATGAGGTCCGCCGAGGAGGTCGCCGAAGGGGATCCTAGTGCACCGAAACCTAAGCCGAAGACCACGCCGAACTTGTAGAATGGACCAATTTAATCTAATGATAGTAGTCTACTTGTGTAGTGTAGCAATGAAGAATGCTATGCCTGTGTATTGTTTGTTATATGTCTTTGTACCTGAATTTGTGTGTGATATGATAACTTAAATTATATGATATACTTTGTTAGATTGTGATGTGACACTTGTCTATGTACCATAATATACATGATAGATTTGTATGCCATATTTAATGCACCTTGTACACTAAGTCATGCATAATGCATTGTAGTTAGACGCACATGATGTGTAAATTGTATAATTCGTATCTTGTATTGAACTAGCTAGGTGTAGAGTGACAATGTGAAAAGCATAGATAGATGTATGTACTAGTTTAATTTCAAATACACCCTGTACACAAGAATGTATGCTTAGTTAGTGTGCACTTTTAGACTTTACTATTTCACTGCACAACATGGACTCTAGACCATAATGTGGTCAACGAGTATAACCCTGTATTCCAAGACCTCAAGATTGGGTCTTGTGACTGGAAATGAGAGTGATGTGAATATCACATCTAGGGAGGGACCGGCTAGATTGAGTTGAGGGCGTAGCTAATCCACTAGAATTATTCTTAGCCCAAGGGCTCCGTGCCAAGGACAAGAAAATATAAGAAAGGACCTCTGTAGTTAGGTCAGCTAGTCATGTTTTGCTGAGGGATCTGTAGGTGGCTGCAAGTCTCGGTCTATGGACCACTGATCAAAAATAAGTGGAGGGATTGTGCCTGCTAGGTTGACCCTTAGAATTACGCGATATCAATAGAATAGCCCTATTTCCATGGACCATATATATGGGGAATGCATTCCGGTTGCTAGGACATCCTGGGGCACATTTAGGTTGCTTGGACACCCTGAAATAAAGTTGGGATCAGAAGGAAACAGATTATATTAACTCTCTACCAGAGTTGCGTTTGCACCGCATATAGAGTTGTTTGTTAGCTCACCTTGGTGATGATCCATAATCTAGGATGCATAGCATGCATAATAAAATAACTTACCTCATGCATTGTATTTTTTGACTTCTCTTATCAATTGGAATAGAAAGAAATGTAGACTTAAAGAACTTCAGGTCAAACTTATATATTCTTGAAATTATTGTACTTACAAGCTTATAGCTTATGCTTTCTAGCAATATTTTTCAGGGCCTATAGTAGAGACCATTGCCGAAGAGGAACCTGTAAAAGAAGAAGGAGGCTTTGAAGAAGAAGAAGAGTTCTACTCTTCATTGTAATGCTTGTTTAAACTCTGATAGTATTTATTTTGGTCTGTTTTGTAGATACCCGTGTTGATATCTAATTGTAATTTGATTTGAATCCTAGAATTGTTTTATTTTAATTTCCGCTGCACCTCGTGTAATTAAGTATTACATTATCATTATGAATTTTTGAAAGATGGTTTAAATTTGTTAGCACTATAAACTGTTATTCCACTGCCACTCTCCTCTTAAGGAAGTGAATGTTATAATTCAAACTCCTCCGAACCCTAAGTTGTCTCAAGAGTTTGGGTTATGACATAATTATCAATCACAAACTATATTCACAAACATGGATACTCAATGCATCCTTAATCAACACACAAGATTTCATCAAGATCAACACAATGCAACATAAGTCAACGACAGTCAAACATAAGTCAAAATTAGATACTAAAGGCACAATTCAACCAATCAATCCTATGTGGCCATTTCTAATCATAAAAATCTTATTTTTCAGGTCCAATGATCATATCCGGAACCTTTAAATTAATATCATCTCTTATTCCATCCGGATCAGTCCAAAAATCCTGAATTTTAGACCTTCTCCTACACTTTTCATAATTTGACCAATTCTAGATCTTTTTCATGCAAACCAACTATACAGGCATGCGTAAAACTCACTAGGGAACAACCCCGTATAATTTGACCTCATTTGGTCCTCGGCAGCACCTCGGTAGCTGCCAAGACTCCTACCGAACTTCTCCGTAGCACTGCTACCGAGCCTCAGTAGACAGTCCAGAGAACCTGATTTTTTGGGGTTTTCGGTAGGTGTTCAGTAGCTGCCGACGCACCTGCCGAACGTAGAAATTCTGTAATTTTCTGGGTTTTCACCTAAGGTTTAGTGCCTATACCAAAAATACCTATTTCTAAGGTTTTAACAATCATAACTAAATCCCTAAAACCTACTCTCATGTGATCCAAACAACAAATACCTAATAACTATTTTATTCTATAGATCAAAACAAGTAATTTTAAGATCAAATCATAACACATCTAAGAATTTACACAAGAACTATAAGAACACAAGGAACACCAAAATTTACAGAAATATAGATCTAGCATGTTTATCATCACACAAAAAACATGGCATTTATTCATACTATATTCATTAGATCTCTAATCTAATATGCTTCACATTCAAGATCACGCATTCATCTATACCTATAGCATTGAAATCATTCATAAACATAGTTACCGTAGAAACGCAGGAAATCCCTACCTCTTCTCTTAATAGTAGTCCCTATCCTCTTCTAGGTTTTCCTGTCTCTTCAAATGTTGCATCATCAATGTTCTTTTTCCTTAATCTCCTCTTTCTTCTTCTCATTTTCTCTGGCATTTTTCTTCCTACAATACTCTTTTCTCCTTTTCTCCATTACCTCAACTTTTTCTTTCTTCCCTAATGGCCTTCTCAGTCTCTTTTTCTGTAGAACAAAAACCAGAATTCTTCTTTGCTCTCTGTTTGGACATCCAAACCTAGAGACACATTCTCTATACTATCTCCTAGTTACTTAGCCTATTAAAACTCTATCTTCTTTGGTTTGTTTGAATTCAAATATTTTAATTTGAATTTTAAACTGTAGAGAGAATTAGTTGTGTTTGATTTTTACCTCAATTACCCTTCTTTTATTATGTAGTTATTTGTCTCCTGCAGTTCTTCCCCTCTCCCTCTGGCTCTGCTTGCTTGCCGTCTCTCGCTCACTGGTGAAATCCATTCTCGATCTCCAGCGTAGTCTTTGAAGCCACCAACAAGAATCTCGCTCACCGGTGAAATCTGTTGCTCGCTACCCCAGAAATTTCTAGTGAGTTGAGTTTATATTGATTTTTTTTTTTTGTTATTATGTGATTCTTTGAAACTATATTTGTACATGTCATTTGTTGGAATATATATTTTAAATGAATCCACCAATAGGGTTTATAAAATATAGAATATACGTGGCCTAGGGTCTCCACTTGATGTAAATCATTATTTGTCTACCATTTTGTGCAGTTCTACAAAACACTCGTAGATGTCATTGGGGAACAGATAGAATCTCAAGTACTAAATACTTCAAACCTCCTTTCCTTTCAAACAATTGAAAATCATCAGAGCTCCTGAGATCAATCTTTAATAAAATTATGTCCTCAGTCGATCTTTCTAGATAGTTTACAGGATCTTGTCAATGTAGTAAAGAAGGTTCAATATCAGACCTACTCTTATAATTTATCTCTTTTAATATATCAGATTCCACATTTAATAATGATCGTGCTTACTGAACACCTCAAATCCTCCTTTACTTCAATTCATATTCATCTAACAACCACATGTTTAACATATCCCAAAAAAGAAAAAGTGGAGAACAAGACTCATTATGAAATTTAGAATGAAAGGAAGTCAAAGCTAAATCATTTGTCTTTATAACTTCTTGAGAACCACAACATATACATATTATATCATCTAAGTTAGGGATCTAAAATTACTACCTTATCACTATAGATAGCCAACCAATTTTGAATGCTAGATTTCCATATGAAATGACACAGCATGCCATAAGCTCTAAAAGACTTGTGATTTATTGATTACTTTGTTTCTTTTGCATCAATATTGGAATGCCGCTTGTCAGTTGAGATCGAATATTCCAATGCATAATAACTACACCACCTATCCTCTCATAGGAAAAGCATAATACAAGGTAGTGTCACATACTGCCTTTACATAGAATTCCCACTTGTTGGCCACAAATGGGCGACGTGTACTTCTCCTTTCTTTGATCCTACTTCTGTTTACCCTCTCGTTTTCTTTGCCTCTGGTACACACACACACACACACACACACACACACACACACACATATATATATAGGGATTTGGCTTTCTCTATCACCAACATTCTATCCCTTTTTCTCAAACTTAAGCATCTACTCATTAAAGTACATATAAATCATCCTAGAATATTTTTTTCACCTTCATCAAGTTTTCTCATCAACACATTGCACCTCTTTCTCTTTTCCTTCAGAATAGAAAGATTTCAATCAAGTTCCCCGGCTATAAGCACTAGTCAGCCTATAGGATCAAGTTTAGATAACTTCGATAAAACTGCTCATTAGTAGTGAAATTTTAGGAAGTCATCATTTTTACTGAATGAGGCACTAGGCTCCACGTACTGACCCTAGGTTCCCCGGCTATAAGCTCCTCCCCTTGTGGGTGACCTATCGACTTATAGACGTCACTAATTTAGTGATGCAAAGCAAGAGGCCTTCGAGACTCTCTTCTCCTAAAGGTTAGTTTTAAGCTTTTAATAAATTTTGCTTTTACTTTAATTTTATTGTTTTGATTTCAAGAACTTCAATGTGGTTTATTGTTTTGATTTGAATTAGGTAAGTTGGATATATTTTTGATGACCTTAGATCGATTGATATGAGTTGATCATCTTTGAAGCACTAGTCAGCCAATAGGATCAAGTTCAGATAACTTAGATAAAATTGCCCATTACTAGTAAAATTTTAAGAAGTCATCATTTTTTAGGGAACGAGGCACCGGGTTCCACATACTAACCCCTGGTTCCCCAGCTATAAGCTCCTCCCCTTGTCGGTGACCTACCAGCTTATAGACATGACTAATTTAGTGATGCAGTCTTAATTTGTTTTCTAAGCATGTTTAGTTAGTTTAGTAATTCTATTCTTATTCCTGCATGTTTTATACATTATTGTGAATTACTAGAAGTGCATGAATAAATGACAAACGGAGATACGGGGGTGTTGGTGCAATTATGTGGTATATATGGAGTATTTAATGCATTGCCCGTCTGAAATGTTATATATGTGATTTGTTCTTCATTTTACTTGCTATGGATGCATTGCACTTCACTAAAGGGATTGCGATTTTCTATAGGATATAAATATGAAGATACATTATCACACATAAAACATTTTGGATTGTCCCAGAGGACAGTTTGAGATTAACAACTATTTTACTTCTTGTTTTATGATTTTATTATTTCTCTTTTCACTTTGGCAACCATTTCTCTGTGTTCTTCGGAAACGTAGTTCACTTGACTATGCGCTTCTCGTTTATCTATCTAGTATGGGTAATCTAGAGTACAATATGTCATGTTAGCTAACATATTTGAAGAAACACGCAGTGATGTAGCGAAATTTTTAGGGAAATATTCCAATCATAAAATTAGGTAGTAAAATAGTTGGTAATCTTGAATGGGCATAAAACTTTAAGCATGCATCATTTACTTGCAGGTTATATCTGGCTTGAAAATGCACGCACATGCTGCATTGAGGTATGTCTCACCTTAAAATTATTTGTGTTTATTTACAATTTAATATTATAATTTATGCAATTCATAAACATGACCTCTCTTTACATATTGTAGATGTTATTTTGAATATATTCATTTTAGATAGATAATTTTGGTATTTTGCTCACTAAGTGTCAAAAGATGAGTGTAAACCACACTAAGTGGTTACCTGGAACATAACCTGGCTCTCGCTAACTGGTCGTGGATCGGTTCTCAGTGAGGATTAGATCTCCTATCTACGAAGTTGAACCAAACCCCCCGAGTTTGGGCCAAGGGTTTACCCCATATTTATGAAATCCTTCAGTTTAGGCTTCTCCATTTTCCTTGTTTTTTATAGTTGGGAACTGGTCGGGTTGTCTTTAAGTAGTGTGTTGGAAGGTTATTTATCGTTAGGCTTGTCCATTTCCCTAATTTTGGTATGTTTTCTCTTTGTTGAAATTTTCTAATTTGATGCATGCAGCATATTGAACGAAGAAGTAGGGTGTCATTTAAGTTAAAATTTTCTTACGTTATGGATAGGAGTTGGATTCGTCAGCATAGGGCTAGTCCAGAATATATTGAAGGGGTGAAAGGTTTTATAGATTATGCATTTGGTCATGGGGCCATTATGAATGGGATGTTAAAATTTCCTTGTCCAAGATGCAACAACGTATTCTTTCAGGATAGACATACAGTGTATGAATACATGGTATGTGATGGATTCAATAAGAACTATGTTAGGTGATTATATCACAGGGAAAAAAGTTCTTCGACGTATTCCACAGAACATTTGGTCCCTGCAGATTTTGTAACTAATGAAATGGATGATGGGATGCATGATTTATCACACGATGCATTTGGACTTCCCGATACACATAGAGAAGAAGATGCCCATACAAAGACGCCTGTTATCAGACTAAATAATGAAACTGATAAATTCTTGAAATTAATAAATGATTCAGAAAATGAATTGTATCCGGGATGTAAGAATCATACCAAGTTATCGTTTATTGTGAAGTTGTTTCATATAAAGTGTTTATGTGGGTGGAGGAATAAGACTTTTACCATGCTGCTCGACTTATTGAGATAGGCATTTCATGAGGGTTCGGCACTGCCGCAGAACTTCTCTCAAACGAAGAAAATTATTTCCGACTTGGGTCTGAATTATGAAAACATTGTAGCGTACCCTAATGATTGTATACTTTTTTGGAAGGATACTGCCGATAGACAGTCGTGCGATATTTGCGGTACGTCAAGATGGATGACTGTAATAACCTGAGAAATTCATAAAAATAATAATTGAGAATCTTAGGGTAGAAGAGTAATTTTTTTAGATTGATGAACTAACTTCATTTAGTAAATTTAGTTTAGATCACTTAACACCCTTAAAAACACAAAAACTCACTACGAATCCTTAGATCATTAACTGATTAATTTAGACTGTTAAACTTAAGGGTAGTGTTAATCAGATAGCTTAAATTAGTGAACAAATAGGAATAAAATATTATGGAGGCTTTAATCTTCTTATTAGTGTGTTTTTATATTCTATATCATGTGACGGTTGTTAACTGTGGTTGGATCGCCGATCAGATTAGATCCAACCAAACGATCAAACTTGATGTAACTTTGGGGTATTAGTGCTATGTATAGTAGTCTAACCCATGTGTGTTGAGAGAATGGCAAAGTTATAATTTTTGGTTATTTGATGAGGTGTAGGGCTAGGATTTTAGTTAGGATTCAATGGCTTAGATCAAAGCTAGGGTTGTTTGTCTTTAGTGGGTGTGAGATGTAAGGTGAGGACTAAAGTGGGTGTGAATGAGTGGTGTAGATTTGAGTGGTTGGGGTAGTTAGGTTTGAAGGGCTAGGATTAAAGTGGGTAGATTTGGATGGTTAGGATGAGTTTAGCAAAATGGAGGGCTGAGATAGAGTTGGAGACAAATGGAGGGTTGAGATTTAGCAAAGTGTTTAGGGTTGGTTCGAGAGAGAAAAAGAGAATCCCACATTCTCTTTAGGGTTAGTCATTTAGGTTGGAGTTTTGACTTGGAAAGCTTGGAGAAAAAGGTGAGGGCATGGTGTTCTTGAAGATTTCTTGCATTTAGAAGAGGAAAGTAAATAAACTTACTCTTAAGCTTGATTTACAGTAGAATTAAACACATTTGCTCTTTAAATTCTAGTTTATGGTATGTTGGAATGCCTAAGGCTAGTTTGGATTACTTTATTTTAAATCTTAGTTTGGTATCATGTATTAGAGTTGTTTGATGTAGATTTTGGGATTATGAATGCACATGATTGGGTTCTTTGATTTTATTAGAAGTTGAAGAATGGTTTGGGTTAGTCTTACTCTTAAATGTTAGTTTAATATTATGTTTTAGGGTTAGTTATTGTTAGATTTTGATTCATATATGTATTTGTGTTAATTCCCCCATGTTTGTATGTTAAAAAGTGAGAAAAACCTTACTTTAGCCTATTCGTGATGTTCGGCGGACTCTTAGGTTCGCCGAATGGGTAATCAAACATGAATTCTGGGCCAAGGGTCGACATTTCGGTGCGCCAAAAGGTTTCCGTGCTTGAACACCCCGCCGAGTGGGCTACCGAGCTTGAACACCCCGCCGAGATGGCTACCGAACTTGAACACCCCGCCTAATAGGTTTCGGTGCATCGCAGGGTGCGCCAAGTAAGCTTCGGTGTGCCAAAGGAATCACCGAGACTGAACCCCTTGGTTTTGTCACCGAATCTCAGAGAGGTTCCCCGAAAGACGTCGCCGAGGCAGGTTTAGTTGCGCCGAAGTAGTCGTTGAAGACCTTACCGAACCTGTTAGTTGACCTTATGTTCTAGTGTTTGCTAACTAATGTACATATCATAGTTTGTGGTTGAATATGCTTGTTTAGCACACTCTAACATGATTTAAAATATAGTTTATAATGTATGTTTTAGCTAGTGGGGTATTGTATTTCAATACATGAGACATATCGCGTACGCCTTTCAGTTAATCATAATGAACATTGCATGTAATTCAGAATTAAGGAATCTTATTAAGTATATTCTTACGAGAAGTTCAAGGCGATGTTTTAAAAGTTTTCAAGGTGCCGATATTTCATAGGTTTCTCTGTGTGAAATGTTAGCTATTGAATACTAACGACATGGGATTTTAACGATTGGAAAAAGCGGATGTTAACTTCTCTTTCACAGGAACCTACAGTGAATTTCAATGGCTGATAGAACAGGTTGATATTCTGGTTTGAGTCCGTCTAGTGAGAACCGTGCTGATAATCCGCAACTCACCAGCATACGACAAGCCTTGGGTGATAATGTTACCGTGATGCAACGACAGCCGACTCAACTCCATTACAGTAGGTAGAGGGACATCACCTTGTATTAAGAACTTCAAGAGGCTAGGATCGACTGCCTTTAAGGGAACAACAGATCCTCTCGCAGCCCAAGCCTAGATTGACTCATTAGAGAAAATATTTGACGTCATGGAAGTAGAGGATACCGATATGATCCGTTTTTCCACCTTCATGCTAAAGGGAGAAGCTCATCGATGGTGGGAGTCGGCACTAGGGATTACAGCAGTCACAACATGGGATAGATTTAAGGAGGTTTTCTATTTGGAGTACTTGCCAAAGACAATGAGGAGAGAGAAAGAACTGGAATTTATGAAACTCGAGCAGGGGAGTAATTCGGTGATGGAATACTCCGCTAAGTTCATCGAATTGTCCCAATTCACAAAATACGCGGTGGAAGAGGAAGAGAAGAAAGCATTAAGATTCGAGAGTGGTGTCAGGACCCGAATCCAGTTACCCAAATCCCAAGTGGGATGGCACGGATCTCGAGGTTAGACCTTTGGGATCTATTGCTAGACCGCGGATTACATACCATTACCACTAATTATAACTCACAAATGGATCTTAAAATTTCTTTT
>JAUPMG010170200.1:0-10613 GCA_031762675.1 Pachysandra terminalis
TAAATCCTATAGATCTGTTTATACACAGTGGCGACAATGTCTAAAGAGAGAGTCTTTACCTTGTATAAGACCAAAGTAGTGTATGTAACTTCTTCTCTATAGTGGATTGATCATCATCTGGACGTGGTCCCGAAAAATAGGTTTATACCGAACCTCGTTAAAATTGATTGTGTCAATATTCTGATTTTATGTGCTTGTTTCAATTAAGTTTGATTAATTTACATCCTCAGATCTAACAACAGTTAAAATGACCTATGTGTTCTTAATCTTCTATATACTTTACTGAGGTGGGAAATTTTGGACAGATTTATGATGAGGAACCACTACCTGGGCTTCATCATTTTCCATTGGAGAATAGAACTTTGTCAGAAAATTGGGATGGGTTTGGAGTTTGGACTAGAAGGAGGAGATGAGGCTGAAGCCAATCTATCAGATTATAAGAAGGAGATTTTGTCTTTGAGGAAGGAGATTTCATCTGGATTGCTCAGCAGAGAATCTCACATATGTTCTTCAGCTGAAGATCATAAGTCTCTAACAAGTTCTTGCCCAAATCACATTACTGTTCTTCAAACATCTCCAAGTCGAGCAGGCGAACTGTTCTTCAAATTGGTAACGAGTTGCAGTCAGTGTAGGCCTGCAGTTATAAGTGCTGAAACTGATAATCTTACCCAAATCAGCAAGAACTCCCAAAACTGTAGTGCCCTTAACAGATTCTCACTTATAGGCTCAATCGCAACTGAATAACAAATGAAAGTTCTCATGGTTGTTGCCTCGGTTAAAGAAGAAGCACAAGAACGAAGCGTCACCAAACCGGGGAGGCATCCTAAAATTTTTAAGGATTTGGGGATAATGTCGGTCGAATCCTTGAAGAAAGAGTTGATTGAGGCTAATGAGAATAGAGATGCAACTTTAATGGAGGTTGCAGAGATGAAATCTTCCTTGGGGGAGCTGAGACAGAAACTGGACTACTTTTAGACTTATTGCGAAGAGCTGAAGGCATAGAGAGGGAAATCAATAGATGAGAACAGAGAGAGCTTCATGCCTGTTTGCCAGGATATAATGGTGGAGGGTTTCTTGCATATAGTTTCAGAAGCGAGATTATCAGTTAAAAAATTCTGCAAGACCCTTGTCGGGCAATTAGAAGAAACTGATAGTAATCTAATGGAGAAGCTAAATTTGCTTCTTCAACCATACGAGCTGGCTTTGAATTCGAAGAACTCGAAGGCAGCAGTACTGTACCACTTGGAAGCTCTTATAAACCAATCCCTCTACCAAATACCAAGATTTCGAGAACTGCATGTTTCAGAAGAACGGATCACCAAAAATATTAGATCCTCAAAAAGATCGTCAAGTTCAGTCCTCATCTTTCGTCCTGCTAAGAAATCCAAGCTGGAATGAAGTACTAAGGAAGGGAACAAAGTACTAGAATGAGGAGTTCAGTAGGTTCTGTGATCAGAAGATGAGTTGTGTTATTTCCACACTGAATTGGACAAGACCATGGCCTGAAATGCTGCTGCAATCGTTCTTCGTTGCCGCCAAAAGAACCTGGTTGCTCCATTTACTTGCGTTCTCGTTCGATCCACCATTGGGAATCTTGAGGGTTGAAGAGAACAGAGATCAGTCTCCAGGCCGGGTTAAGGTGATGGTCATGCCAGGTTTTTATATTCAAGATAGGATACCAAGGTACAAAGTCATGTGTAGGTGCAAAACTGCAGCTTAGTGTTCCCTAGCTCTTTACTCGTCTTAAACATAAAGCTACTAGCCTACTAATCATATGGGATTTTAGCCTTTAAACAAATCATTGACGCATCGTTGTACATTTCCCCTCTTCTTCTATGGGTGATCTGTGTATGTCCAAATAGTTAAAAAATGGAAATTAGATTCATCTTAACACGCCTTATCCTAATGTCTAAAAGGGGTCATTGGCATGTAATATTGCCAAATAGCCTACCTGCCTTTCCAAACATTGGTGTGAGACCTCAACCTATAAGCAGTCCTTTGAATGGCTCTGAGACTATTCTTCTGTATTTATCATCCCGTGTATTGCACGGGGTTTTGCTATAGTATATATATATATATATATATATATATATATATATATATATAGAGAGAGAGAGAGAGAGAGAGAGAGAGAGAGAGAGAGAGAGAGAGAAAGTATATATATATATATAAATAGAGAGAGAGAGAGAGAGAGAGAGAGAGTTCAAAGTCCAAATGTGTAATTGTGCCTTGTGACCGTGTCATACATAAAGCTCTCCGAGGCCAGTTGCCCCCACGCGAACATGTTTGCCGAGTCAGTCAGACCTTGCGACGTTCAGGAAAGTCAAACTAAGTAGCGTGAACTAATCAATGAAAAGAAATAGTCAGCTGGCTTCTCCTTGAGCTTATAATCATCCATTAGTTAGTTTTTTTTGTGCTTCATCTCAATATCCCACCCAAGATGGACAATCAATCTTTGCTTTTGGTATTTGGCCTCTTCTTTCTTCGATTCTCTTTCACAACCTCTTCAAACTTCTCCTTCCGTTCATTCTCCCCAAACGACGGTAACATCACCGTTGCCGGCGCTTCCACGCGCGCCTCAATTTCCGGCCACCCCTCCATTAGACTCACCGATAACCAGATTTTAGGAAGTGTTTTCAATGGCACCGGCCGAGCTTACTACACCCAACCCATCCAACTATGGGATTCCATCACTAACTTAACCACAGACTTCACTACTTATTTTGAGTTCTCTATTCAGTTAATTACAGGTAGAAATTCAAATTTGAGCACTGGTGGCTTAGCTTTCTTCTTGGCTTCAGAGAATTCTCTGAGCATTCCTTCCGATTCTAGTGCAGGATGGCTCGGTCTCTTCAACGAGAAAACCGACGGTAATCCATCGAACCAGATGGTTGCGGTCGAGTTCGATACGTTCCGAGATCTATGGGATCCTAGCGACAACCATGTCGGTATCGACGTGAACTCCATTGTATCCAAAGCTAATGTTACATGGAGTAATACTATGGTAAGTGGTGATGTTCTTGGTGCCAGGATCTCTTACAATGGAACATCTGAAATTCTCAGTGTCTTCTTGAAAGACCCACAAGTTCCAGTTGATGTAGGAGCTTTGAATCTTTCTCACAAGGTGAATCTCAGGGAAGTTCTACCAGAAAGAGTGATTATCGGCTTCTCGGCGTCAACCGGAAAGGCTGTCCCCCCTGTTCAGGCGATCAGAGCTTGGAACTTCACGTCGAGTTTAGATCCAATTACAGAAAATGAAGAAAAGGGGGGAGGTTCTAAGATATGGTTGGTGGGGTTGATCATTGGTTTGGTAATTTTGATTGCAGGGTTGACCTTGATTCTTGTTCTTTCAAGGAGAAAGGCGAGAAGAAAGAGCTTAGAAGCAACAGAAGATCATGAAGATGAAGGAATGGGCTTCGACGACGACGCCATGAGTGACGAAGACTTTGAGAAAGGAACCGGGCCGAAGAGGTTCTCCTATAAGGAGCTAGCTTCTGCAACTAATAACTTCTCCGAGGAAGGAAAACTCGGACAAGGTGGATTCGGAAGTGTTTATAGAGGTTTCTTGACGGAACCTAACACGGCTATTGCAGTGAAGAAAATATCAAGAGACTCCAAACAAGGCAAGAAGGAATACATCTCCGAGGTGAAGACGATAAGCCAGTTGAGACACCGGAATCTGGTCCAACTCGTCGGCTGGAGCCACGAGCGAGGAAGCTTCCTTCTCGTGTACGAGTACATGCCGAACGCCAGCCTCGATGCTCATCTCTTTGGCAAGAAAACTGGCTCCCTCTCATGGCCGGTGAGACACAAGATTGCTCTTGGGTTAGCCTCAGGCTTGCTTTATCTCCACGAGGAATGGGAGCAATGTGTTGTTCACAGAGATATCAAGTCCAGCAATGTGATGTTGGATGCAAACTTCAATGCAAAGCTTGGAGACTTTGGTTTAGCTAGGCTTGTTGACCATGGAAATGGTTCGCAAACAACAGTTTTGGCTGGAACCATGGGTTATATGGCTCCTGAATGCCTTATCACCGGCAAGGCAAGTAAGGAATCCGATGTGTTTAGCTTCGGAGTGGTGGCCTTAGAGATCGCTTGCGGTCGAAAGCCGATCGAACATACGGCCGAGGTGTCAAAGATGAGGTTGGTTGAATGGGTTTGGGACATGTATGGAAGAGGGAAGGTGGTTGAAGCGGCCGACGAGGCGTTGAACGGAGAATTTGATGAGAAGGAGATGGAGCATTTGATGACTGTTGGGCTGTGGTGTGCTCACCCTGATTACAGTATGAGGCCTTCTATAAGGCAAGCCATTCAGGTCATGATATTTGATGCACCATTGCCTAGTCTTCCTTCTAAAATGCCCGTGCCCATGTACTTTGCTCCTGGTTATGTGTTGTCTGACCAATTGAGCGTTGCATCTTCGAGCCAAACTGCGTCGACGTCTACGATGGCGACATCGAATGCGAAAACCTTGTCCAAATCATCTTCAGCCAGTTCTCTATTGTAGGGAGTTTTTTTGCTTCTTAGAGGTTTTTGTTGTTCTTGGCAAGTAATTTCATATAAATGGTATTATAATGACTTGTTATATATGGGCCTTCATTGGGCTAGCAATTCACTGCTTCTAAGGCCTATCCATTGAGATGCAATGGGCCTTGTTGTTGGTAATTATATTGGTAGCAATTAGGGGTGATGGGCTGGGTGACCCGCCCGTCCCGATCAGCCCGGCCCTATTGGGTGGGTTTGGGCAAGGATTAGTATCCTGTAGGGCCGGGCTGGGGAAAAAATAAGGCCCATTAAGTTTTTCGAATTGGGCTCATGTTTATATTAGATTAGTTTGGCCCGATCCGAACCGACCTGACCTGAGGATGTGAAGACTCAGTGATATATAAATTGTACTTAAGTTCGTCATCATCTCATGGCTGTATTTTAGTGGTGAAAACTTCACATTCACCCTTATGAAGACTTGGGCTCGTGTGTTAGTTTTAATGAAATAGTAGAATTTTTGTTCTATTTGGGCAGACATGGGCGGGCTCATGCTTGACTAATGATATAATGGTTGTTTGGAGAAACAATGTTAAGCCCGAAGTTCAATCCAAAAGTGCTCTTATATATAAAGTATGGCCCAGCCTAGACCAGCCTAGCCTGGCCCGTTGCCACCCCAACTAGAAACATTAAAAATAAATAAATAAAACGAAAATGAAATAGTAGTTAGTTTTTTGTGGGTTCTCCTAACGGCCCTTATGCTTTTCTCGTTTCTTGTCCAGGAAATGCTGGCATAAGCTTATGCAGGAGGACCAGGACTCCAGGAGTTGAGTTCAAGACCTGATCGGTCAATTTTAAGCCCAAGCCCTTTTTGTCCATTATTAGATAAAATTTGACCAAACTAGCCACTGGTCCGACCAGACCGGTCCAAATTGTATATGCAAAATCTAATCTGCCTATAAGCTGGCCATGGAAAAATTACTTTTTCAAAAGAGACTCATTCTCACTCAATATCCAATAAAAAAAAAAATTCCTCAAAATCAAAGGAAAACAATCAAAAGTAAAGTATTATTTTACTTTCTTTTCCATAACCAAATACAGCATCAGAATTGCCAATTTCTAAAATGAACCATGTTCATGGAGGTTTATAATTATGTTCAGAAAGGGGATTATAGTATGTCGATGGTTGAAATGAACCCACCAGATGTACGGTCCATACAGTGCCACGTGTTTTCCATACAGTCACCCAAATCACGATTACAAATTATGAGAGGTGACATCGGCGGAACACCGTCGGCCAGTGTGAACTGAAGGCAATGGGTAGAGAGGCCTACTGCTCGGGGCCGTCTCCTTGTAACCACTCTCGAAAGACAATCCTAGATGTTTTGTTGTTATAATCGTTAGTGGGAACGTAAGAAATAGTTACTTTTTCATTTTCCGTCGCTATATATACTTTCATCTGTGAGGACAGAAGCAAGTATGTAAAAAGACAACGTCCCCACTCGAAAACCCTTCTCCCCTCTCCCTAGGATCCTTTGAGTGATTTGAGATTGTCTGTCCTGCAAATCGTTCACCGATGCATGCACCGGGAATGTTATTGGAGCATTCCCTTCTAAAAAATGTTTTTTAGCTTTAAAATTAAAAAAAAAAAACTGAAATTTTTAAAGGGATGCACCAATCACATCCCTGATGTATGCACTGGTAGACGACTTTCGTCGCAGCGATCCAAGACCCCTTTGAGTGCGCTCTACCTTTCCCACCGGTTGTTACAAAGTCCCGACTCCACATCATTTAAACCGCTCCTATATAATCTTAAGGGTAAATTTCACAAATCTCCCTTGAGGTTTGGTATCATACCCATATATATACCTCTCATATCCTTTTCAAAATAACATATATATCCCCTGTATTATCTCTATTCGGACATAAACCTCCTCTACACTGACGGAACTTAACAGAAACCATCAATTTTTATACGTTTTAGACTATTTTGTCCTTGTATTTAAACCTACCACCCCACCCCACCACCGCCCTCAGCACAATTGGTGGTGGTGGTGGTAGTGATAGTGGTGGTGATGGTTGTGGGGGTAGGGTGGTAGGTTTAAATACAATGACAAAATAGTCTAAAACATGTCAAAATTGATGATTTCCATTTAGTTATGTTAGTGTTGTTAGTGTAGGGGAGGTGTTTAGGCCGGATCCAAACCACCACAATTAAACCGGACCACCAAAACCGCCAATGCATTTGGGCTCATATCGTTATCAGTATAGGACATGGGTCAAGATCCAACGTTGGTCCAGAAGATCAGCGTAGGCCCAGATGCCTATCAGTACATAACATGAGCCAAACAAGGAAACAAAAATCTGGCTAGTGGGCCACGTGTAACCAAAAGGGGAAATAACCACCCATTATTCGCAAACCGTCAAATGGTTGCAATAGGGGGGTTATAAGAAAGAATCGGCCAAAGCAAAAAAAAACTCTCCATAGCAAATCAACTCAACAGCTACACATTAGTTTAATCTAGTCTCTAATCCCCAACGATTATTAGTTTAGTTTAGTTTTTGATCCCTAGTGATCATCAGTTAACCCTTAGCTTCTGCAAGGATCCCGTTGCACCTACTTCTTACTTCAAACTAAGTTTCTCTCAGAAGATCCCTCTAGTCGGTGACAAATGAATCCCAGTTGGAAGATTTATAGAGACCCTCTTGACCATCTCTTATATGATGATCTGTGCACCCTTGAAGTAAATTAGTCACATCCTACAGTCGAAGCCTAAGGAGTCGTCAGAGGTTTTGTATTTTCTTTGTTCATGTTACTTGTTGTCTCTTCAAGTTAGGAGGTTTACCTTTCAAAGTTGTATATTGACATATTGTTCTACTTGTTTTAATTCGTCGATACCCTCATCAGTGTTCCAATGGGTACCGGTAAACTCAATCACTTTCAATTAGTAGGCTGGTCGGTGTACCGATGCCTACCGATTGGTAACAATAGTCTCCTATCGGTAGGCTGGTCGGTGTACCAACAAACTCAGTCCATATTCCATCGGTAGGCTCGTCGGTGTACCGACGCATACCGATCAAATCAAGTACAATACATCATCTCACCGTCGGTATGGTGGTTGGTGTACCGACCATTGTTAGCAAAACGTGAAACGTTAAAAAAACGGAACGGAAAAAATACGTGTTTAATACAATTTTAATTTTAAAAAACGTGGTCAAATAAACGGAAACATAAAAAATACGTTTAATAAATAATTTGTGTTTAATACGTATCTTGTTAAAAAAAAGGGTTCAAAAAAACGTCAATATATATATATATATATATTGAGATGGGGGTTAGAGATATAGGGAGTCATTCCCTCCATTCTCTCCCACTATCACCCCACTAAGAGACACAAACCTTTGACCCCTTCAACGTACAACTATGCGTTTGAATTTGGTCTTCCTAGTTTCCTCTTACAACTTTAACTCCAAGATTTCATTAATTACTCTAAGACCTCACTCAATATTTAAGTATTTAATTTACCTCCTTATGTTTAATTAATTAAACAAATCATATATAAAATTTAAGCATTAAGTTAAATGAAATAAATAAAGAGAGAAAATCCTCTTAATGAATATAAATCACTACACCAACAGGAGGTCTATATCCGAATGGAGATAGTAGATGGGATGGATTTGTCCTTTTGAAAAGGATAGGCGAGGTATATAGGTATTATACTAAACCTCAAGGGAAGTTTGTGGAATTTGCCCTATTCGTAATAAAGACTTGTTTTATGATAAACTACAAGCATGATCTTATATTAATTATCACCCCATGCTTTAGCTTATTAATTCACAGATTTGTAATTTTCTTTGAGATAATGTTATTGAAGCAGTTGGATTTCACACCTTTCACATCATGTTCCTATGATGGTACCTTGAGGAGAAATAATATTTTCTACATTAAGTAAGCTGATCTTTTCCAGAAGGGAAAGTATTAAAGATGAATCAACAATGGAAAGGAAAGAAATCTGAAATAATATAATAATATCTGATAAGATTTTTGAAAATCCAAATATTAATCAAATGATATTAAAGAGTATCAAAAGTTTTCTAAGATTCTCTAATTAGAAATTTTTGAATTGTAAATTTCCCATGAAATGAAAGATATCTCGTCTTCCCTATATATATATATATATATATATATCCAGGAGAAGAAGTTTGGTTTTAGGAAAGAATGCTTTCTGTTAAGAACTTCTCAGAGTGAATTGCAAAACCAAGCTTCTAATTCGTATGATTAGTAAGTGCCCTCACCTCATTCCATACAAAATTATGTTTAAAACTTCCTTTTTCAATGTAGAAACTACATGACTTAACATTCTAAATTTCGTTAAAAACTCTATGTTGGTGAAAACATTGCATTGCATACTTTTGGAAGAAGTATTAGACATGTTTCTATACTTTCATCTGAAACTTTGGAGGAAAAAGAAATTGTAGTTTCTTATTCATAACCTAAAAAATTGATTACTTCTAGCGAGTATTTATCTCGTTTTTATGGCAAAGCATCTCTTTCATATATATAGGACTAGAAGCAATTGGCGCTAAATTTTCAGAACTTTTGCTAACCATGAAAAAGATAGAATAAGAAAATCTCTCTCTCTCTCTCTCTCTCTCTCTCTCTTTTTCTCTCTCTGAAAAAGATAGAATAAGAAAATCTCTCTCTCTCTCTCTCTGAAAAAGATAGAATAAGAAAATCTCTCTCTCTCATATCTTAGTGTAGCCTATGTGTGGTACTCTACTGCTGGTTTCTTATAGGTCGTTTGGCGTTATTTCCTACAAATGGAAGGGCTTTGTTCAAAAGGATTTTGAATCAAAGTTATTGATTAAAAATAACATTTGGCGAGAAAAATTATATAAAAAACATTTTATGTACATAATTTTAAGCTTATGAATACTTTTCTTTTTAAAAAATCTCTAATAGAAATGAAAGGGTATTTTTGTTATTTTAAAAGGTTTGTTAAAATTCAGAATATGGCTGACTGCTTTTTGTAAGCGCAGTTTTTAACAGCAAACCCACACTTGCTTCAGTAAAATGAGCTTTTTGAAAAAACGTTTTTCATCCAAAACAGTTTTAGAAGTGTCACCAAACACCCCAAACATTGGATAGGAAGCCGTTTTAGGTTTGGGAAGAGCTTCCAGGCCTTTAGGATGCTACGTGAAACGAGGCATTAAAGTTGTATACTAATGATGATATCAAAGAGATGATTAAGGTGGTTTCCCTGTCATAGTGGTAGAAGAAATGAAGTCTCTATTTGAATCCAAGTTTAAATACACTGTGGCTTTAATTTGGTGGGGATTTTGGATTTTGATTTTGTTCATGGATTCTCAAAATCTAGATTCTCATTGCTAATTTTTCAGAATCCCTGAACCCGTTTGGATTGATTGGATTTTAGAATTTGATTGTCCTAGAACTTTTATGTATTTTAACACAGATAAAACAATATAATAAAATAAAGTCTATGATAATGTTATAAATATAATTTATTATATTAGAAATAACATAATATAAAATATTAATCTTATATTCCTTTATTATACTATGTTAATATAAATATTAACATAATATAATTTATTATAATATTATAAAATATAATATTATAATAAATATAATATATAATCTATAATATTGTAGTATAGTATAATATAATGTTGTCGTATTAGTATATAATATAAAAATGATATAATTTAATATGATAATTTAATAATTAATATTATATTATATTATTATCATATAATATATTTTTATTATAACTATTATAATTTTATTATATAATATAATAATGATATAATTTAGTTGATAATTTTATATTTAATATAACAAAATGTTTATTACATTATATTTTTATTATTACTAGTATTATATCATATTATTTTAATATTGATAATAAAATATTATTATTTTGTTGTACTTATAATATTATATTATATATATATATATATATATATATTTATATATTTATTTATATTAGCGATTCCAATAGCTTCACAATGTACCTTTGGTTATGTGGACTACAAAAGGGCTTGGCAAAATTGCAAGTCATGTGGGATTTCCCCTATGCTTGGATTCAGCAACAGAGGAGGGGACCAGG
>JAUPMG010170211.1:0-10613 GCA_031762675.1 Pachysandra terminalis
GGCAGAAAGGAAGAGATGGGGACCTCTTTCAAGATCCAAGATCACCACCATTCTTCTACCTTCTCCTTCCCTCTTCCGTCTTGACGATTTCTATTATAAAATCATGTAAACATCGTAATCTCAACATTTGAATAAGAATAATGAGCGCCCAAGGGGCAATCTGGGGATGTAGGTGCCTTTTCCGCCCCACATAAATCCTATGTATTTCCCTTTTATTTTTTTGTATCATGTTTGTTAGATTCGACATAGCCCCATCCATATGGCCAATTTCCCAGTTTAGGCGGACGGTAGGAATGCTCCCGGACCTAGAAGGTCTTATCCACCTCAAAATCAATCAAATCAAGCGATTAACGGCTCAATCGGACTAATCGTACTTAAATGGCGATCATCTCCATTTTTACCGATCAACAATACCTATTAAAGACCTAGTATTTATGGGTTATGCTGTGGGACTAATGACAAGACCAAAAACCATTCCATGTAATTATATTCGATTTTGGGACCTTTTGGACCGTCCTGGGCTTGACCCATTGACATCCGCTAGTTAGGGATTACGCTGCTGCCAAACTTTGCATAAGCGTTTTAACAACCTTGGTTACATGGGTGATACACATTATATAAATTGTTTTGGTGTCTCGTGCCAGTTTAAGAAATATTGTGGGACATTACACCGCTGAGTTGATTTAATTTCTTTTGGATCTGTCATATTAAATAGATCTTGGATCCTCCTATTATATTTTCGAACATGTTTGATGCAGAATGTTATTATGGGTCATAATTTTATGCTCGAATTTCTGTTTCGGACGATCTTTAGTTCGTTGGAAAGTTCTCTTCGATTCCTATGTTAGCTATGTTTACTATTTTATTTAAATTTTAATGTTTTGATCTTCAAAATAGGGTTTAAAGTTTGGTCGCTGAAAACTAACGAATTTAAGGGTCTTTTTGTCAGTTTTCTATTTCTTTTATAATTGCTTTTTAGTAGTTTAGGATTTCTTTTCTTATAAATAGATGTTATGAGAAAGTTGTAATAGATTAGTTGATTTTATGAAATTAAATTTAGAACTTTTTCACTTTTCCTACTGTTCTAAGGTTTTGCCTTTATACCCTAGCAACTCTAGAAGGTTGTGTGTTCTGTAGCCTGATCCATCAACCTTGTTCTTCTTCGCCCTACATCAAGGTACATCAAGGTTGCTGAGTTTAATTTATTGCGTTGGATTGATGGAAACATGTTGGCAGTGATCCATAGAAAAAGTCCTTTAAAATCAATCAACAATTTTAACAATCTCCATTTTAATTTATCACAAATTTGAGGCACAAGTTTATACTCATTTACTATCTATTTCCTCATGCATTTACACTTAATATCTGAAGTTTGCTTAACATTTGACCAAGGGTGGGCTAATGTCTACATCATAATTTTGTAATTTACAGATTCATTTGGGACATTTTGACTGCAAATCAATGATATGTAGCTGTTAATATGATCACCTTAACTTCTAGGCTTCAACTATTTCTTTTTGGCAGATGTCCTTCACAAATGGACCAAAGAGGTTAAATCTCTTGAGGCAGCTTGAGAACCCCGATGAGGATGCGAAGGAAATAGCCCAAAAAGAAGCCAGCCCAGACAAAATGAAAATAGATGTAGCCAACACAAAGGTGTGTGTGGATATCTAATAGTTACTTCTTGCTAATCTGTGGTTCTGAAGCCCTTTGACAGAAGATGTGCATAAAGAAGTTGGTTCCATGTGTCTGGCACTCCAGGGAGGCACCAATGGCTGCAATCTTGTGGGTAAGGAACCTGAGTTCCTGGCTCCCGGTGGATTGAAGGGTGACCATCTTTTCTAAACTCTGTTAGATATGTAATGTTTAAGAAATGAACCTTTCTCTTTGCATTCTTCATCTGTTCAATTGTCTCAGAAATAAATAGATTATTCCACGGCTCAGCTTCTAGCTTTGTGTGATTAGTTTCTGGTGCGATACTAGAGTCACAGTGACCCCCTTCCTTCCATGTTCCATCCCTGTAATTTCACATTACAAAGCCATGACTTATGCTTCCATGCCATTTGTATACTATAAATACTGATCACCATGGATTTGCAGAGAAACTCTAGGGTATCTACTCATGAGTTGACCAATATAACAACATACACCTTAAATGTTTTGTTTTTATATTGTTTACTTACCCAGGGTTCTAAATGTTGGCTGGCCATTTTTTACTCTGGCCACATGAAATGTTGGGAGAAATCGCTATATGTCGATTTTCCTTAATGTCAGCAACAGGTCGAGCGACATGAGAAAAAAATTCAAATTTTTTCAATATTTCCCCCGTCTCTCTTGACATGGGCGACATGTCCGTGACATGGGAGAAAATTTCAATTTTTTTTGAAACTTTGGTTTCCCAAGGTTTCCTCTTTTTCCCCATGTCGCTGACTAGTTTTGGCGACATGACCAGCGACATCGACATTTAAAACCTTGTACTTACCTGAAATGCACCGGTGAGTAGCTCCGGAAGAAGACGTAGCTCTTTTCACTATCTAAATTGTCGATAGCCCATGACTTCCATGTTTGTAGAGACCTTCTGAATGCTTCCTTAACATCCATTGTCATGTTCACAGTTTCACCTTCCTGGAAATAGCATCCCCTGAAACACAATATAAAGTGGTATAAATTCACCAAAAACAAGAAAGCTATACTATTACTAGATGATGAAAGGGCTAATCCCAGATACTTGGGATGAGCTCCTACATTTTAACAGTTTTGTCTTGGTTCCACCAGTGTCCAGCATTAAAAACCAGAACATCTGCACCCACCCACTTCTTGGAGTGCCAGTGAAGTTGGTCAATCCGAATGGCACTTCTTATTCGATCGGAAGAATTCTGTGGCGGACGACCAATGATGACCAAGAAAGGAGCCCTGTAGTACTCAACTGTGAGGTTGTAATCAGGGAATCTTAAGGAGAGAAAGCCCCTGTGTTTGGTTATAGGGTTTCCATTTTCTTCATAAATTGAAGATTGGTTTGACACTGCATGAGCAAGCATGCATACCAGAGATTCCCACTGGTTTCGCCCTATCGAGTCGCCAACAAATACTATGCGTCCATTCCTGCTTCTCTCCAAGAGCTCATTCGCATTAAATCTGCAAGAATGAATCAACAACAAAGAGAAGATGAAAGCTAAATCCATATAGCATCTCCTATAGAATGAATCCACTCCATTTGTTTTGCTGATTTTTTAATAATTTGAATTTCCTTAAATCTATGGGATGGAAAACAAGGATTTTAACATCAAAATCCAAAGATTTGAAACCAACTCAGATTAGATGTTTTAGAAATCCATCCGATCAAGGATTTCACTTCTAATTTATTGCCCGGCGTCAACCCATGCACAGCCATATCATTACTACATACCCTAATCCATTACCCACCAAGCGACTCTCTAGATTTTATGTTAGATTATTATGGCCTTATTGTGGCATGGCTGTGATTGATTAAAAACAAAGATTAATGTACTAAGATTTATTTAGAACTACGAAGATGCCACTACAAACTAGTTGTGATGCAATCTGTTTGTTTACAAAACATGGGAGTGGTTAGGGTTGTGCATTCAACTAGAGAAGTGTGGGTGTTTTTCGTGAGCTCTATCCATGCTTGCATAGATGTTCGTGTGTCGTCCCACATGTATCTGAATCTGGATAGCTAGATCCTCCTCGGACCTAAACTGGTATACCGGTATTTTCAAGACATTACTCGAACCGAATAGAGGGAGTGGGTTGAGAAGGCTTGAAAGGTAAGTTGTGGCTACAACCCCATGTTGTGAGATGCACAAGTGGACTGGTGCCACCTTTTAAGACTCCCTCTCACAAGATCTCTCAGGTCCTTCTCTCCCTCCCTCTCTCTCTCTCTCTTTCTCTCACACACACAGGAAATATCTGCTGAGATTTCCCAAGTGTTGGGTGTTCTCTCACAAAGATGTTTTAGCCTCTCCCAAATTTTAACCGAGAATTTTCCAACCCCTTGCTTTGCCTGAGTCTCCTTGGGCCTTAAATAGGCAAGGGAAGATCTCTGAGATTGGTGACAAGTATTAGCATCTCCTTGAATCTCAACGTATCTAACCAATCCCTTAAGGAGAAAGTCTCTCTCTCAATTATTCCCCAATCAGGGAGGGAATATTCTGTTTAAAAGGATTCTAATCCTCTATTTATCTCACTAATTAATAACTAAGAAGATAAATAACCAATCAATGGACAGCCCACTAAATGACAAATCACGCTTATAAGGTACGTAGCACCTTGTCATCACACTTGACATCGTTGAACCATTGGTCGACGTGCCAAGATTCTATCCCGTCACTGACTATACCCATGCATGTGGCCGTAACACCTTAAAAGACGATTAGAAAAACCCAGCCAAAGGATTCTCACCGAGGACAGAGGATCCCGGCTCGGACAGAGATATCTTTTTTGGTAAATACCTGCAAGTCTCATACATCAAAACAATATGTCAGTTAAAAATCATACATAGGTCGGACATGTCGTACTGAGCATGACTCTCGGTTTGTTTACCTCATGCAATGTGGAGAGTCAATACCCATGAAAATGCGCATTTCGACATCTCCGAGAAAATCGAGTTAGCAAAAAGGCCCTAATGGACAAAAATCCTCCTCGGGGAAAACATTGCTGGCATGCACCCTATTTTCACCCCTGGGTGTTGTCTTTACACCATAGGACGCTTACAGGACTTCTGCTCACAGAGGATCCCTACCCCTACTAGAGTATCCACTAGCCCAGACTCTGCTTAACAAGACATCCGTCAAACTTGAAGGATCCAAAAAAGTCAAACACTCTTGACAAAGTCTCAACTTGTTTGCCGGGGCAGCAAACCCTCCACCTTATCATATTCTTATGATTTGGTACTCTATTACCAAAAATGACCATCAACAGGAAGCTAAACATTGGGCTATATCTCTCCAGTTTCCAATTCCTTTGCTATGGAGAGTGGTGGTGTGGTCTTTCCATTCTAATATTCTTAAAGTATATTAGTATTAAGAAATTTCTTTTTTTTTTTTTTTTGAAAAATCAAAATAATTTGAATTTTAGTGTATATATTGTTTTAAAGTCTATATTTAACTAAAGAATTGTGTATTAAGGTAAATCGTAAGTGGTGGATATGAGTTTGGGATCAACCCTGAAAAACGGACTCCATAAACATAAATAGTAACGAGTTCTGGTAGGCTCATTTTTTGTGCTTAAATTGCATGAGCCGAGCATGAGCTCAGCAATTAAGGTCTTGAGTGAAGCATGACGTACACTTCCTTAACAAGCCTTCAGGCCCTAAACCAAGTAGGTCTGGTTATTTTATAATAAACAATATTTATAGATTTTTATTATGATGGAATTTATAGAAAGAAGTATTTGGAAAGAAAATGCCAAAATAGAAACAAAATAAGAATCAATCATCCTTGTAGGGATGCAAATTTGTGTGGGTCGATCCATGACTTGCTTGGCTTGAAGTTATTTATTTTCTTTTTTTTTTAGGGAGGGGAGGGGATAAATTCTTCGAGCCTAATTGGGTAGGTCAGGGCTCAATTTTGAGCCCATAAAATATTTTGGACCGATGGGCTTGGGCCTCAATCCACCCAACCCTATAGAATTTGGCACAATCACTTATATACTATATTAAATACTATATTTTTAATTAATTGATAATTATTAGCCTAAATATAAGTTTTATTAGCTATTTCCTTAATCAAGAAGGCAATAGATGTCCAACTTCTTTCTTTTCTTTTTTTTTTTCCTTCAAACAATAGTATTATTTCTAAATACAAATCAAATTCTTTTCAAAACCAATTAATTTTCTATTAACAACTCAATTAGGGTTATCAATCTAATTGTGTTTAAGAGTGCTTGTGTATCAGATAGTGTCAAATCCATTTAAAAATGATAGGGCGGTCTGAACCCATTAAAATACATAGTGCCAGACTTGGGCATAAAAAGATAGGACCATGACCTGGGTTTAGCAAGCTAGGGCCTAGAGTTTTTGACCATCCAAGCATGGCCCGACCCATTATACCCTTACATCTATTGGTCAGGTTATTACTAGGGGTATGCTCATATTTTATCCTTCTGTAATATATTTATTACCCTAAATCGTTTAGGGTTATGTGATGATGGTTTCTGTGAGTGGAGAGGTGCTTTGTAACTAGATGTGGCAATGGGTCAGGTCAGGTTGGGTCGGGTTGTAACTGGGTCAAGGCTTAAATGTGTTGAGTCGGGTTTGACCCGTTTACCAATGGGCCAGGAAACCTCAACCCCCCATAAACGGGTCGAATTTGCCAACTCGTTTAAAATTTAATTAATTAATTAATTATTTAATATAAATTTTTATTATTTTATTATTATTTTTAATTTAAAATTAATAAAATAATAAAAATATAATAATAAATAATAATAAACTGGTCACAGGGTTTGGCGGGTTGAGTCAAGTTCGACCCGTTTATCAACCCATTTAATAAACGGATCAACCCTAACCCGTTTAGTCGGATTGGGTTGACAGGTTGAATCGTGTTTTGCCAGCTCTATCTGTAACCCATGTTCCTATTTTTGAATATAGTGAATTTTATGCTGGTCTGTGGTTTTTTCTGCACGTGTTTTCCACATAAATCTTTGTGCCATACTATTATTCTTATTTGTGTTCGCTTTCTATTTTGTTATTATTTGTGGATATTATTCTCAATCACATCCATGTAAAAGCTAGTAATAACTTATAAAAATTTAATAACATGTTACTCCAAAATTTTAGATTATAGTTACTAATAAATAATCAATAATAAAATCTATGAATTTTAGTATTACTCAATTTATTTGTTGAGTAATATTACTTAATTTTTTTTTAATTCATCTTTAGTTAATTTATTTGAATTTTATGTGTTTTGTTAAGTCATCTCTTCTAACTTCATTTAGTAAGTTTGGCATTTGTTAAGGAATACTAAGATAAAACTTTTAAGCTTTGGAATTAAATACTTAAAATAAGATTCTTAATTCCTATAATCTAATATGTGATATATAATATATGTATATAAAGACCAAGACCCACCATTGAATAGGCCCTATCTATGAGAATGCCCAATAAAAAGATTAGAAGAATTCATATGACCTTTAATCTAAGTTTTCTAATAGTTTTCTAACATTGTTAAACTCATTTGATTGAGATGGTAATTGGCATATTTGGTCTCTTGACATGCCAAAATTTGGTGTCTTGTTATATTTATATTTAAAATAATTTAATTTTTATAAGATTAATTGATTTATATTAATATATTTATTTTAAAGGATATAACTTTTTTTTCATTATTTTTAATTTTTTAAATAAATAAAAATTAATACTCCTATTATTAAAATAATTTATACATTTAAAAATTATTTTAAGATTTCTTAGATGTAAAATCTAGGGTATGGTCTTAAAATTAAAAAATAAGAGTTTTAAGCCTCAAATATAATATATGGAAAATATATATAAAAATTAAAATCCACCGCTTAATGGGTCCTACTTATAAGAATGCTCATCCAAAAGATTAGAATAGATAGATACATTTTAATATATTTTATAATAATAAATAAAAATTTATACTTTTAATAACTATAGTGACTATTATATTTAATAGCATATGGGACCTACCTCTTTCTTTTTTAATTTTAGTAGGATAATTAATTTTTATATATTAAGTACTTTAGTACCGATGACCCAATTTTTTGTAAATTCAAATTGGGCCAATGCCTGCGTGCCGCGTGGTACTAACTGAGAATCTGTACAGGCCAAGTCATTTCAAACGTGCAAAGCTTTTCATGTGACCGGGCTAACCCCCGCCGAATCCCTAGGTAAGGGTAAAACCCCCCTTACTGGATATAAGGTAGACCCCTTTCAAATGACATAAGGTTGGGATAACCCCATCGGATCCCGAGATAAGGGTAAACCCTTTGCCAGATATAAGGTAGACCCCTTCCAAAGATCATGAGGCCGGGCTAACCCCCGCCGGATCCCAAGGTAAGGGTAAACCCCTTGCCAGATATAAGGTAGACCCCTTTCAAAGGTCATAAGGTCAGGCTAACCCCCGCCGGATCCTGAGGTAAGGGTAAACCTCTTCCCGGATATAAGGCCCCTTTCAGGAAGGTCCGACCCTCCCCTCTTAAAAGCTAATGGTGTTGTTTCCTCTCGCCAATAGGGGGGCAGTTTCCTCACAGCCCACTAAGACAAAATGCCTAAGTATTGGATAGATCGCTGCCTCATCCCGAGGCACAGATTGAAGGTAAAAAACACCTTCACGTGATTCAAACTCAGGTCCCCCAC
The DNA here is from genome assembly GCA_031762675.1 of Pachysandra terminalis. NCBI lineage: Eukaryota > Viridiplantae > Streptophyta > Magnoliopsida > Buxales > Buxaceae > Pachysandra > Pachysandra terminalis. Next base: position 8,342 of record JAUPMG010170211.1, read on the forward strand.
TCCACATTTCTCAATCATTGCACGACCTTTGGTCCAAACAGAAAAAGGAGAGGGGGGAAATCAAGAAACTCTTTCAGGAATTGGGGCCAGAGTCCGTCCCATTGGCCCAGGTGGACGGCAGAAGTCCACGTAGGCGTTGTCTGGGGTTAGCTAAACTGCAGACCGCACTTTCAGCGTCTCCCGCAGTGCCAAGTGTCCTTGCAAACACCGGCATGCGCGACACTTGTCACTCGGTGAGAGGGATCGACCAGGGGTGGAAGACTATAAAAGTCTTCACTCCCTAGGAGTAAATGCAACTTTTGGAGAGGAGAGAAAAGTTACAGAGGCATAGGACTGAACTCTCTCTTTAAGGTAGCCATTAAAGCTCTGCAGCTTCTCTGACACATTCTTGAGGCTCTTCTTCCAATCCTTGCCCTCACCTTTCTATTAACATTCGCCCCTTCAGGGAAACGTCACCCTGGAACAGCAACCCCGTAGTTTAGGCCCGTGTGAGACAGGTAACCGAACCGGTTCAACCCAGAAATTGGTAAGCCTCTCAGGTGCTGACACCTGTGCATTTTACTTACGCTATGCAAATTGGTTTAGGATACCGTTTTGGGAATCAACAGTACAAACTAACTTTTCCTTAAATCGTTTTATAGGGTTGTTAATATATTTATTTTAGTGGGATCATACTTTTATTTTATTAATTATAATTGTAATATCTAATAATTTAAAATTATTGTTATATTTTATATGTATTTTAATTTTAAGATTGAATTTTAGTATTGATTAGAAGAGTTTTATAGTATTAGAGAGTTTTACTAGAATTATATTAAAGTAAAATCTGCAAGAAATTTTAATGGCTTGCTAATTGTTGTTATAAATGGCATTATGGGTGTCCAGTGTTTTAAAGCCTTTTTATGTATTGGCATTGGGTTAGAATTCTTTATGTGCTTAGAATTTATAAATAAGTTTTTATAAAGGTTTATCATACTGAATGGTATGAAAAAATACAGTTGTTTTAAGACTCTTTTGTTTTGGAATTTGAGTGTATTTTAGAAATGTTTAATACATAAAGAGGAGAGAGAAAGAGAGAGTCAAATTTTTTAATGCACAGTCCTAATTATGTTTTCTCAATTGATAATTCTCTAGAATTTATTTTTATTAAGTTACTATGTTTTCTCAATCGATAATACCCTAGAATTTGTTAATAATAAAAATTCTCCACCCTTTAAGAGCATTGTAAGAAGATAATTAATTGTCAATATATGAATTCTCGAAGGCTATTTTAATTATAAAAATGTAGTAAGAAATCAATATTTTTATTAGTTTAAAACAAAGAGAAAAAAGGGTAAGAAAATACAATAATATATTAAATTGAAAGATAACTTATAGAATTTAAAGATACTAATGTAATAAAAATCTTTAATACGGATGATAATATCATTACAAATCACTTATGATAGCAAAGATTGAGTTCAGAGAACTTTAGGTTTTTGAACCTCTGATCAAAGAGATTGCGTTTAGATGTTGAATAGGAAATTTATCTAATAAAAAACGATCATAACAATTTTTGGAAGGATTATGGAATTTCTTAAATTTCATATACGTGTGAGAGTGCTTTAAGAGAGGAATAAGAAGCAAGGTAACTACGCCAATGTCAACTAGAGGAGAGAGAATTAGGAACGCGAGAGGGATAACTTTATAAATATACTGGCAGGTAGCAAGGTCAGTACTACATGTGAGTGTTGTTTTAAAAGTACTGTTGATCCTCAAAATGTTAAATAAAATAAGATTAGTTTAGAATAAATAAGATGACAGGTGTGGATACTTGGATCGTTTACCAATCTTGAGTTGACAAGGTTCGAAATACTGGACTTACACCGGCCTAAACCACAGAAGGGTCGTTCCGGTGTAAGGTTTCCCTCAAGACTTTAAAAGGGAGATCAAAGAAAGAGAGGACCGGGGTTAGAGAAATGGCCTAAGGAATGTTCTCGCAGAGAGAGAGAGAGAGAGAGAGAGAGAGAGTTGCAGAGCTTTAATGGCTACCCAGGCATGGTGTAACTTCTTCCGTCCGAAAAAGTTGCCTTTACTCCTCAGGGGTAAAGGATTTTATAGCCTTCATCTCGGTCATCTGAGATGCAATAAGGGGACACTTGTCACATCTCGAGAGGCGGGTGTAATGGCTCTGCAACTCAGCCAGTCCCCCCTGACGCTATTCATGTGGATCTGTGTCATCCATCTGGGTCAATGGGGCTGTCTCTTTGGGCCTCCATTCCTAAAAGGGTTT
>JAUPMG010170222.1:0-10613 GCA_031762675.1 Pachysandra terminalis
AGGCACCTGCTGCTGCATCTCCTCAAGGTCTCACTGTGTGAGCTGTTGTAAAAGCTTTTAGGTAATTATTATAGTTTGTAGAGAATGAGGAGGTGGGGGGTAGCATTGATGCGGGATTTTTGGTTATCTTATTTGTTTTTCGTTAATTAATTTTTAAGAATAGTAAACATTTTGGGAAAGTTTATGCCATTTCCTGTACTACAATCCAGAGCATGGGTTTCTCCTCAAATAAATGACCATATGGCGCATATGCGTCAATGGTCAAAGGTGCTAGCTGAGTCGATAATTAGCTTGTTCAGGGGGGTAAATAAGCAACGACTATCCCAGGTTGTGGCTAAGAAGTTCAAAGTTTATGTGAATTGGTTCTTGCAATAGCAATTTGAGGAAGCAGAGCAGGTAGCTGACAGCGTCATTTGAAGAAATGTGCTTAAATCACCTGGTTATCAAATGGTTAATTGTTTTTGTTATAGATGTTTATCAAATGCTTAATGTGCAGTAACTAAATAGGACCAGACACGCCCTTATTGACACATTGTTATGGTTATAGGCTCGTCCTGTTGAAATTTAAATTCTCGGTAGAAATAGGAAAGATTTTATTATACGGGTTAGGGTTGCAATGGGGTTGAACACCTACACGAAGGAGGTGGCTAAACACGAACAGGTTGAGCACCTGTTTCAGGATGTCCCTGATTTTAAGGATGCAATGTGAAGAGGATGAGGAAGAGAAGCTCCAGGAACGAATGAGATTCGAGACCAGACGCCTAAGTAGAAAGAACCATTGCACCTATGCTTCAGGATCTCTCTGTCTAGGTTAGATTTCGCTGGCGAGGTAACAAGGTTGGATTCCATGGATAGACATTCCAGACTTATTTCCCTGTACCAACAAGCTTCAATTTAGATTGATCCCATCCTAACCGTCCCAACTTCCAGAGATGACAAAAGGACTAGGTCACATATCATCCAACCAAAAAAAGCTCCAACTAGGTATAGTTTTGAGTTTGAGTAATCTCTGATTAAAAAAGAAGTAAAAAAAAAAGGTTTTGAAACAGCCAACATGACATGAAGAAACTGAGCTGAAACAAGAACCATCTTGAATTTGTTCAATTCAGTGTGCTTCCATGAAATATAGAGTTCTCTTTCTACTGCAAAAATGGTAATTCTAGGCTGACTTACTGATAAACAGAACCATTTCAATTCAAAACTAGTACTTCCCCATGGAAAGAACTGCTGAAGGTTGCTCCAACAATCCCCATCTAGGTATGAAGCATCTTAACACACAGGTCGACGGCATACTTCAACGAGAATTGTATGGCATGGAAGCACTGGGCTGGCAGACAAAGCTTTACGTGTGCTTAAGACACTGGGTGCCAACTCCTCACCCAGTCTGACAAAGTGGCCAAATTTCTACTAATGTCGTCAACACAGTCACTCTGCAGTGCCAGGACGATATCCTCGGGGTAGCTTATTTTTGCCTCCTCCAGCAACACTTGGAAAATTTCGCATTCAATGTTGTTTGTAAGCTTTGACCCCATGTAACCTCTACAAACACTCCCAAGCACATGAGACCATTTAGTTGGGAAGATAAATGGAAATGTATGCAGGGAATGAAACATAAAGTGTCGTGTACCTGCTACTCAAGCGATCATACAAAATGGAATTGTCAGTCTGAAGTACCACCACTCGATCAAACCATCTCTCAGGAAAGAAATCGCAACCATGGTATTCTACAATGTTCCCCCCTTCTTCCATCATGTCCTCAAGCTCGTCACACACCTGCAAAAGCCATGCACGACATTCCAATTGTACTGTAAATGCTAGTTAATTCAAAGTGCATTAAATCCCATCTGAAATTCATGCTCCGTGATTTGGGATGCCCAAGTAGTTTCAATTTTAAGAAGAACGGAATAGGAATGCATAGTCAAACATGATATATGAAGAATTCATAATCATATAAAGAAAAAAGAATAGGAAAGGATAGCAATTCATCCAAAACAATAGGCAATAATTATTTGCCATAAATTCAATGGAAGTTCCTGCCCACATTAACATGCAATTGGTTCTGAGGGCTTTTGGTTGTTTCCAAGTTCTTGCAAGCTGTCTCTTCTGGGAGGATATTGGGGTAGGCACACTGCACTCCTCTGGTGGTGGTTAAAGAAACAAGTGAAAAGAAAATGAAGGAAAAAAAGTATGAAACAGCAAGTCAAGAAATGATATCTTTGTCATCCATGATCTAGATAATACTCCGGTAAAAAAAAAAAAAAATATTCCCAATAAACCTTTCAATCTTTTAACTAAATGTTGTGGAGATCTAAGGGCAGGCATCAAACATTTCTCATTTCTTGTGTTACTGGCGGCATTTGAAGGGAAGATTTCAACAATTCATAATCAACACTGCTTCAGACAGTAAGATAGTAGGGACCACTAATAATTATAATCACAATTCTATTAAGAATGAAATCTGTGGCTCTTTGTGCAGACAACTTCAAAAAGAAGATAACAAATATGGCAAACTGTAAGACTGCCACAAACTATTAGATTGCAAGAGGGGCAGAATGGGTATCTTTCAGTCTTCAAAGTCTCTTCAGAATTTCGTTGTTAACTTCAAGAACAGCACACCAGTAACTCATTCCTATGCATAACAGTTCTGATAATGTTTAGTCAAAACTCTAATGAGCCTTGTTGACCAAGACAACTAAAGCTCAAGATTCCATGACCTAAAACTAATAGTCTATGACTAAAATGAAATTTATTAACAAAGTACCCTGAACAAAAAATGAATATGACTTAACTGCTGTTAAAATCCAAACACGGTCAAAAATAAATATTATAATATTAGCCTAAAGCACTTTTTTTGGTCGTCCTATATTTTCCTTATTTTCATGATTAAAATTATAATATTGGCCTAAAGCTATTAAATGATCTATTATAAGAAAATGCAGTTAAAGATGACATTAAAAAGTATTTAAGCATAAAAAAGGTAACAATTATGTTTTTTAAATACAATTACCGTTACAAAGAGATTTTTTATGGAATGGTATAGATGATGCTAAGAAATTCCACTTGGCTAAATGGTCAGTTGTGTGTAAACCTAAGGAGGAAGGGGATATCAGGTTAAGATCCTTGAGCAATGTTAATGACGCTTTGCTTGGCAAATGGTTATGGAGGTTTGGTGAGGAGACCGAAAGTTTATGGAGAAGTGTTATTGTATCCAAGTATGGGTGTCTTCTTGGAGGTTGGTTCTCGAAGGATTGTAGTAAATCTCATGGTTGTGGCTTATGGAAGGCGATTATGAGTATGAAGGGAAGATTTTTAGAGGAACTGAAGTTCAAGGTGGGATGCGGGACGAGGGTAACGATTATGGGAAGATGTGTGGTGGGGGGAACTTCCTTTGTGTCAAAGATTTCTGGATTTATATGGGGTAGCTTTGAATAGGCATGTGTGAGTTAGCGATGCGATCTCTAGGGCTAGATCGTGGATCATCCCATTTAGGAAGCCTTTGTTCGATTGGGAGTTGGAGTCGATGTCAGCTCTTCTTACCTCTTTGGAAGATGCTAGTGTGAGGGAAGGTGGTGATCCCAGAATTTGGGGTTGGGAGGGGCATGGTAGCTTTCCAGGGAAGAGAGGAATACGATCCAAGAAATATTATTTGGAAGTCACATGCTCCATCCAAAGTGGCTTTTTTTCTTTCGTTGGCGTCCCTCGACAAGATTTTGACTCTAGATCACTTAATCCATCGTGGTTGGTCTCTCCCTAATTGGTGTATTATGTGCAAGTATGAAGCGGAATCGGTGGATCACCTTTTGGTGCATTGTCGAGTGGCTGTAAAGGTTTGGTCGTCAATATTATTCAGATTTGGGGGGCCATGGGTTGAGCCAAGGAGGTTCTCGGATGCTTAGTCTAGTTGGGGGTGGAAGAGAGATAAAGGAAGAGTGGGTTGTCTTTGGAATTTGTGCCCAGCCGCAATTTGCTGGACATTATGGTTAGAGTGTAACAGGACTTTCAATGGGAGGGAAATGCAGGATTTGATATTGGTTAAGAAGGCGACTTCAACCTTGGATGGGTGGTGTTTGGTTTTTCTGGATTCTCAGTTTGAATTGGGCGATGTTCCATTTGGGAATTGGTCTCGATAGTAGTTTTTGTTGACCCTGTGCTCTGCTCTGGCCCTTGTTCTTCATGTTTCTTGGGGAAGAACAGGTTGTACTGAGAACTGCTCTGGTGGTGATTGGGGTGGGATTTTTTTGCTCTTTTTTGGGAGAAGGTTGTTTTATGCTTCTTGGGGTTTCATTTAGGGTAGTGATGTTCTGTTTCTCCTGTTTCTGTACACTCTTCGTGTACTGTGTTCTCTAGTTTGTTCTGTTTTATTATTTTTTTAATAAAATCTTGCATTACTGATAAAAAAAAATTACTGTTACAATCTTTTGTCTTCTCTAACCCTTCAACTCCTTATAACTGTCACACTATTCACTCTCAAACAATTCTAAGTTTTATCTTTAAATGCATTGTTTTAAAAATATATGCAACTCTCATCTTAATTGTTTTAAACACACTACCATTACAGTATTCTGTCTTCTCCACCTCTTCAACTCCTTATAAGTATCTCATTATTCATTCTCATGCACAAACTCACGAGTGTCCTCTTTAAACACATTGTTTTAAATATTTGTAACTCCTAACTTTGCATCTTTCAAAACATTAATTTATAGGAGTTATAAATAGGCCTACCACCTAAGCCATTCGTACATAGGGTGTGGTGCAGAGTTGCTGAAAGATATTTTTAGAAGTAAGTGTTTTTATGCTTCAAATTGAATAAGCTACGTATATATATATATATGTGTGTGTGCGTGTGTGTGTGTGTGTGGTAGAGAGTTGAAATTTTTTTTTCTACAAGTGATTGTTATGCTTGAAATTCAATATATATTGTTGTTGTTATATTGTGGCTAATAAATATATTGTTTTCTTATAGATTGACATTGTTATTGGGTCCTCCTAGCTCTAGAGATGCGCTATTGTTGATCTCATATGAAAGCTCAATAGCTAACAATGGAGTCATCATCCAACTTGTGGTTACGGGACTAAAAAATTATAATGATTGATCAATCAAGAAAGCATCTGATAAGAATGAGGCTTTTTGCATAGCCTAATTATTGTTCATGGAGTCATAAACAAGTCTCCTTCATATCGTAAAATATTTTGGTTATATTTATTGATTAACTATGACAATCTTTCTAATAATAACATTATAGTACTTGTAAGAAAACAACATTGATGAATATTTGAAGTCTATGGATACTACCTTCAGCGGCTGTATGTTTACAATCCAAAAAACTACAAAGATAAATGAAGATGGCAGCTCGAATAATTATATACGAATAGCATTAGAAGAAATCAACAAGGCAGACGATATCAGTCTTTTCAAATCAAATGAACTATGCACAAGCTACCAGTAGCAGAGAAACATATTATACATAAGAAATCAATAAATCAGAAAATATCAGTCTTTTCAAATCAAATTATCCACAAGTTACCAGTAGTATAAAAATATATTATATTTTTATATATCAATATTCTATAATTTAAATTTTATACAGCTTGCTAATTTTTAGTAATACTAATAAAATTTATTCTTGATTGAACTTCATTTATAAAGATATATACTGTAGATACAAATGAATATGTGCTTTCTTTAAAATATCAAGTATATCCAAACATAGTGTAAAGGATCGGCCGATCCAACTCGAGATCGGCTTGGGACAAGCCACGATCCCAAGCTGATCCCTAAAACATTAAAAATTTATTGACTTGGTCCAAAACAGGTCCAAATCATCCGATCTGAAAGATCTGACTCAGAATCGCCGAGTCTGATCGGGCGATTCATATTGGATCGTTTATTGACTCGGTCCAAAACCGATGCAAATAGTCCGATCTGACTCGGAATCGCCAAGTTTGATCGGGCAATCCATATTGGATCGTCCAGTCCAAATCGTTTTGAAAATAAAAAATAAAAATTGAAGAAGTTTCTAATAAAGAGTAATAGGTCGTTTGAAAAAAAAAAAAAAACCCTTTTTCAGACTGATCGACTTGGAGATGGAGACTAGGAGAGGTTTGGGAGAGAAGAAGTCGACTTGAAGTAGGAGAGACTTGGGAGAGAGGAAGTTTCAGACAGAGAGAGAGAGAGACCGACTTACCCGTGTGTTGCTGGAGAGAGGAAGTTTCAGACAGAGAGAGACCGACTTACCCGTGTGTTGCTGGAGAGAGGAAGTTTCAGACAGAGAGAGAGACTGACTTACCCGTGTGTTGCTCCTCCTCCTCAAAAGAGAATATATATCCAAATATATACATATCAGTAAAACTTTTCAACCCCAAACCAAACCAATTAATAGACCAAATCCTTTAATTCCTAATGATGCCTATACAATTAAAGAAGTATATAATAGATTAAAAGCAAACCCTAATAATTTTAAGGAAACCTCTTTACATGATCTCCAAACCGAATTAGCTCAAGTAAAAATTGAATTACGTGAATTACAACAAAAAGTTAAACACTTAGAACTATCCCAATCTCCTCTAACTCCTACTTTTGAAGATTTTAATAATATGTATGAACATTTTCCCCAAAACAATAAAGCAGAGACTAGCAATACTAACCAATTAGAAGATATTAATGAAACAACTTTGGATGATAATTTTGTTACTACTATAGACAAATGTATGGTCCAAAAATGGTATACTTATATTACTATAGTAATTAACAATGAGTTTATTATTAATACTATAGCTTTAATAGATTCAGGTGTTGATTTAAATTGTATCAAAGAAGGATTAGTTCCCACAAAGTACTTTGAATAAACCACTCAACGAATTAATACAACCTCTGATCAAGGTTTACATATGTCTTACAAACTTTCTCACTCACACATTTGTAATAATAATCAATGCATTTCTTTTCCTTCTATATTATTCAAAAATCTTACTCAAGATGTAATATTAGGCACACCATTTTTACAAGCAATCAAACCTTTCTCTGTTGATGACATATGTATCCATACCAATGCTTTAGGTCCACAATTAACTTTTGAATTTCTTGAAAATCCCTTTTGGAAAGAAATCCATAATTTAAAAGATTCTGTTCTATGCAAACAAAAGTTTTTATCACATCTCAAAGAAGATATTAATTACAAAAAATTATTAACAAAATTAGAATCCCCATTACTTCAAAAACAAATTAACGAATTCCAAACTAAACTTAATAGTAAAATTTGTTCTGATCTTCCCACTGCTTTTTGGGACAGAAAAAAGCATATAGTCAAACTCCCTAATATTCCTGATTTTAATGAGTCTCAAATTCCTTCTAAAGCCCGTCCTATTCAAATGAATAAAGACCTAATATTACATTGTAAAAAAGAAATAGATAATCTCCTTCAAATGAAATTAATATGCCCAAGGTATTCTCCATGGAATTGCTCCGCATTTTATGTATAAAAAGCTGTAGAAATAGAACGTGGTGTTCCTAGATTAGTTATTAATTATAAACCTTTAAATAAAGTTTTACAATGGATCAGGTACCCAATACTAAATAAGCAAGACTTATTAAATAGACTAACTAATGCTAATATCTTTTCAAAATTTGATCTCAAATCAGGATTTTGGTAAATTCAAATTCACAAGTCTGATAGGTATAAGATTGCATTCTCAGTGCCTTTTGGCCACTATGAATGAAATGTTATGCCATTCGGATTGAAAAATGCTCAATCTGAATTTCAACACATAATGAATGATGTATTCAATAATTACCAAAAATTCATCATAGTTTATATTGATGATATTCTCGTCTATTTTGAATCTTTAGAATCTCATTGGAAACATCTTCGCATATTTTTCAATATTATTAAATCTAGTGGATTAGTAATTTCTCAAGCTAAAACAAAATTGTTCTGAACTAAAGTCAGATTTTTAGGACATTACATATATCAATCAACAGTACATCCAATAGAACGAGCCTTAGAATTTGCTAATAAATTTCACGACGAATTAAAAGACAAAAAACAATTACAAAGGTTTTTAGGTAGCCTTAATTATATTGCTCCATTTTATTAAAATTTAGCTATTGATTCTAAACCCCTTTATGATAGGTTAAAGAAAAATCCTCCTCCATGGACAAATGTCCATACTAAAGTTGTTCAAACAATAAAAGCACATGCTCGAATACTTCCATGTCTCAATTTAGCTAACCCTACTGCCTTTAAAATAGTAGAAACTGATGCTTCAGACTTAGGTTATGGTGGCATATTTAAACAAATTAATTCATCTACAAATCAAGCTCAATTAATTAGGTTTACTTCTGGCGTTTGGAAACCTGCACAAATGAAATATTCCACAATTAAAAAGAAATTTTATCTATTGTCTTATGTATTTCAAAATTTCAAAGTGAGCTTCTTAATCAAGATTTTTTTTATTAAAAATTGACTGTAAAGCTGCAAAAGATGTTAAAAATTTAGCTTCAAAACAGATTTTTGCCAGATAGCATGCTATTCTTTCTATTTTTGACTTTCAAATAGAATTTATTAATGATAATACTAACTCTTTACCTGGCGTTTTAAGTAAAGAATTCTTACAGGGACATCATGAGGCCAAACCCACAATAGCAATAGCAGGCCCGTCCGGCCAATAGTTCAAATGTCCGACCTTTTTCCCCTTCTTACTCACAGGCCCTTTCATCACCTTCTCCAAGGCCTTCACCTTTTATTAATTACCCTAGATACAATATCCCTCTTAATCCTAATACTCCATCTTCTTCTAGACCCTCTTCTTCCAAAATCACAGAACCCTCTTATTTACCACAAGACCTCATCCAGGTCATCTCCATTGAACCACGTGAACTCCATCTCTCCCCTACTACTGTTGCTTCACACGATTTTCCACGTGACTCTCATATGCCCTTTAATGATGTCATAAATCACAAATTTTATGAAGACATCCTTATGGAAACCCGTTCTACATACATCACCCATAACTCTAATCCCTCGGACTCTCATACTATTGCCTTCTCAAAGCTTCAAATACAACGTATTCTCAATCGTCACACGTGGGGTGACATCAATATTGTTCGACACCTTCATCAGCACCAATATGGTTCTAATATCAAACGATTTCCCTATACTTTCTGGGATTATGTGAATGCCTAGTTTAATATCTTTTGGTTTCAGAATAAACTTCAAACATTCTTGGTTTATCTTTTTCTCCCATGGTTTCACTGACCCTATTCCTCCATGGTTCATTGCATGGTGGAAGACAGTTGGTCAAAAACCTTCATCACAATTTCTTCCATCACCAATATATGAATCTTACGAAACCTTTTTCACCAATAATCCTAATCATCTTGATTCTCCACTAATACAATTTTTTCATTTCATAAGAGAATTTAGTATCCCTTGGATCATGGCATAGCAATGCTGATAATAATCCTCCTTATCTTTGACGACAGATAGTTACAAAATGGTGGGCTAAATGTGGCACCGCTCATATACTTTCCGAAAGAATGATTGAGCTTTATCCTCCTGCTCAACCCCTTAATACTCCAAAACCCAAATCACCTGATAATCCTTTATCTACAATTCAAAAATTAAAACAGCAAATTATCCTCAATAATCCAAATATTTCACCTCAAGATCTCAAAGCCCAATTATTAGCCCTTTTCAATGCTGCAGATGATGAATCCACATCAACCAGTCCATTGGATCCATCTCCATCATCTGATCCACCAAATCCATTTGATAATCCTAATTTTGGGCATGAAATCTCAAACCCATAATATTCAGAATATTTGGTCTAATACTGTTCAATATCCAGCCCATAGTAATAGTTCAATATATTAATATTTGGTCTAATACTGTTCAATATCCAGCCCATAATAATAGTTCAATATATTATCCAGACCAATAACCCAATATTCATAGTTGTTGAAGCTCGGCCTGTTTGGCCCAATACTATGCTCTGCCCATCTCTTGTCATGATGCAAGCAATGACAACTACGCTTCATTATTTATGCTGACGTCTGCCTTGATAGCTGCTCCGTTATTGCAACCGACCGACCGCACTCTATCCAGCGCACCTTCTGCTAAAATGGATTCTCTTTTACTTTTTAGTCTTCTCGTCTTGTGTCAGTAGTGTCCAGCTGGCTTCAATCACTACTCTCTTCCACTGAGAGAAAAGCTGTCCAACTATTTATTTTTGTCTTCTTTTTTCTTGTAAATAGCATCTTTGCTTTTCACTATTTTCTTTTGACTACTTTATCGGTGTGTCGTTTTTCAATTATTTCTTTTAACGAATCTTTCTTTTCCTTTACTTTTCATCTTTTGATCTGAGCCTTGCATCTGTCCGGCTCCAGAGTTTTCATCTGCTTTTGTTTGTCTACATAAGTGAGTCCATTGTCTTGGTTGAAGGCGGAGTTTAAGAGCGAATTTTGTGGGTTTCCTTCTGAGAATCCTAGCCTTACCTTCCAACCAGTCAATCGGTCCACTGTAAAGTTTTCTTCTTTAGTTTCTTCTGTAAGCAAATCACTGTAAGTATTTATTCAAAAGTTAAAAAGTTTATTTTTTGTGTATTTTCTGTTCGAT